>CM046440.1:59116663-59211663 GCA_025506505.1 Flaveria sonorensis | reverse complement strand
ACAATGTGCAGTCGCAGAGTAGAACTTTTTATTCGAGGAATCTTAATAGAAACTTTTACAAAATTGTTAAGAGCATCAATTAGGCTTTAATACCGATTATATTTAACATGTTTGTATTAAATAATTACCACATTTGTATTTTAGATATGTTCTATTCTTAGTATTTATCATTATCTTTTGTTGATTACTTTGTTATAATCTTGTATTATATATAGTTGGTTAATATTCAATGAAAATCAAGGGTTCTTGAAACCTTTCGGTTTGAAAACAATGCCGGTAATTAAATAAAACATTTGATCTCTTATATGTTGGAAACAATATAAATTTAATATGTTTTATTGGCATAAACATTTATCTTGATATAAATTTTGCAATCGCCCCTTTTTTTTATCTCGATATAACTACTTAATTATTTGAGAGCAAAAATACTAAAAATCAACTCGGTTACAGACTCTATTTAGCGAGAAAATGTTGTTCGCCGGACTGTTGGAGGGTCGTTGGACCCCGTTGTAGTTCCGCCATGACAATGTGTTTGAAACAATCTTGATTTTTTTCACTTTCAAATGTTTAAGGGGGGTGATTGCAAAACTTTATGGGGGCGATCGGGATTTTCAAGTATATATAATTATGGAAAAAAAATTTAGGTTGGGCGGCTGCTCCCCATTCCCATGCTTTAGGTTCGCCCCTGAGTCCATACTCTCAATGTTGTCTAAACTCCATCGATTCAACGGAGGTTTCATGTAAAAGGAGGTTCAACCATGCAGGAACAAATATATAACCAACCGCACGACTACTACAATCATTCTAGAAATACAACCAGACTCTTTTGTTGACATATATACCTACTTGAAAAGCATATATAAACTGGTTATTTTTAACGGATGTAATAACTAATAACAATCTTGTTTTTAACATGTAACAGGTCATTATTTCAAATCTTTTGTTAATCAACATAATAGAAATTTGTAATTGTCGAGGAATGCAAGAACTATTGTTTTTTTCTTTAATATGTAAACAAAACTCACTTGTATGTAGTATATATATGTAAAGCATAAAAAATCATTAATTAGTTGGTGGGAAAAAAACATTCAAATAAAAGTTAGATAATGCGTGGATCTCAAGTAAGTTATGTTTAAGAGAGAACTTGGGGGTTCAAAAAGATGAACTGCAAATCACTAGGAACATAAATTAAAACATAACCAACAGCTTTTCATTTTTGTTCACAATTTAAGGTCATAAAATAATGTCTTATAGAAATTACACGAAATAAAAATAAATAGAGTTTATATCTAAATGTAAATAAAAATAAATGTATCATAACAATATATTCAGAATTTAATAAAATATTATATTTTAAATTTAACTTTAGAACACAACTTTTTCTTAAATTTCGAATATACTGTATGATATAATTATTTTGATTTTCTTTAACCTATAATTTTTATTCAAAACTAACCCGAACAAAAAATATATTTATTTTTAATTTATTTTTATTCTACAATTGCTTTCGTCTTTTTAAAGCTTAATTTCACAGGAACATAATATTTTCTTAAAATTTTATATTGATGCAACGTGCGGACATAACTTACGAGGTAGATTGAAGGGCCAAGCTACTTATAAATTTAATAAATTTTATAGTTGTGTATAAAAATTTGACAAAATAAAATGAAACTCTGGAACAATTAAAACTCAGATATACAAACTAATCTTTTCGACATCTACTGAATACACAAAACTTAAAATGATTCTACAGTGTAATAACATACGAAAGAAATACTTTTTCGTTTCACGTAGTAATTTCATAATATAACGTGCCCATACATTAAATGTCGTTGCAAAGTATGGGTACACTAAACTTGGTGTTGACGCATCTAACAAGCCATACCCTTGCAAACTACAAGGCAACGCACGCGTTAAGTACACCGTTGTTGATTTCATACGTTATGTATGTAGTTTCATTTGGCTTGTTCATCGTGTTTTTTGAGGAAGACGGTATGACAATTAAAATACGTCTCTCTATAAATATGTGTACATGTTGACCTTTTCGGTCTCTCTGGTATGCACTTATATGCCTATTAAAAATACTTTGATAAATTTTAGTAGAAAAAAAAGTACATATTATTTTAGTGCACTCTCCGATGATAAAAAAATCTAATTAGAAAAACATCCATTACGAGTTTGTAAATCATAACATTAAATGCAAAATGCAAAATTGGTAGTTAATTTCATACATTTTAAGAATAACAAGTATTATAAGCGGATTACACAATTTGTTGATAGTTATCAACGTACGTATTACAACGGAATCCATCAAAATCCCAAAATATAATTAAAATTAAAATAATCATGTTATGTGATGCGTTTTTCTGTGTGATCAAGTTGCGATGGAAATTTCTTCAGTAATCCTTGGTTACTTAAAAGTAACTAGTTGTTTTTCGAGTCGCGCGTTGCGCGATTTTTAAACAGATGTGTATTTACTGTGCTCAGAATACAAACAATTATGGCTACAAAGCAAAATCACTGCCAATAATTACATAAATCTACTTATTACATAATTAACCTTAACCTATATGTGAAAAAAGAAATCTGATTACAGTTTCATAAAAGTTTAAACATGGCTCAGAATGGATTCTTGGTTGCGGCTGCATGCTAAAATTGGCTGCCAAGCCAAGCTCACCGAGACCACTTTTCCAATATCATCATAGCCGTAATAATCAAAACAACAACATTCAAAACGCCTACATGATCAACAACATCAGACATAAGGCAAAAAATCGTTTCATGGAACACCAAAGTCTCAGATGAACACACCCAGATCATCATCATTGACAACATGATCAACAAAGTCTCATGTGAGCCCTGGCTCAACATCACCGATATGAGGGAAAAAAACTCGAACAGACACCACGATTGACACCACCAACGAAAGAACATATTAGGGTTTACACCAATAAACATATATAACCAGATGTTTCCGGTGAGCTAAATGCCACCGTCATCAACAACACCAGATTTGTCATCTACAGAAATACACGACGACGACAATCACAACATTTGGGTGACCACCGGACCACACCACCACACGGACGCTTCCAAAGGTGGTCGGTAGACATCACCGGCGGCGTCCAAAGTGACCATCGGCTCCACCTCCGGCGCCAAAGCTAACGCCACTGCCACCCACCCAGGTCCCGACATGCATCGTAGTGGAACCAAGAGGGACGGTCCATAGGGACCACTGGAAACATCCAACAGCCCCAAAGGAGGTCCATAGTGAGTAGATCTGAAAACCCTAAATGCGTACCCGTTAGATAAAGAAGAGGAGGGGGAAACCACCAGCATCACCGCCTTAAACGTCGATGACACAAAGGCGCACAAACCACCTTCATCACACCTCCATCACACCAACGATTATCGTGGGTGTAGCGGTTGTCCGGCAACCCGGCGACGGTGGCGGCGACGCACCCACCCTTTCGCTGTCTAAGACAACCGGCGGCCACCACCGAGAACATATCGGGGAAATGAAAAAGGAGGTTGCAGGCCTTAAAAGCAGAGGCACAAAAACCAACATAAACGTGAAATAACGATTTTACCCCCTGATACTGTTCATCGCAGTTGCATTTTTAACATATAGGAGAATATTCCCATGACACTTTTATATTCGGAAATGATTCCTGCTTGATTCTCAAAAAAAGTTTTCTCTAACCGTCTGGTCAAGTGATTTGTTTATAAACTTATATAATTTTATGTAACTTTAAACAGCTTAGTAACACGTTTCAAGGCCCATTAAAACCTTAATTGCACAATTAATCACTATATATATTTAATACCAAAATGACTTATTATAACTAAATACAACTTTCTGTAACATATAACAACATAATACTTGGCAATGCCCATTGTGGCTTAAAAGTGAACTACTAATTATATATACATGTCTTTAATATAAAAATAACTTGTTATAAAACACGGCTTTATGTATCATAAAACAACACCATAACACATATGTCAAAACCCATTTAGCCATAATAATGAACAGATAATCATATACATGTCTTTAGTGATTAAATTTCTATCACCTAATTGACTTTTTCCAAATTAAAAAACAAGATAACACATGTCACTACCTATTTAGGCGGTGTAGTGGATCATTAACCATATACACATCTTTAATATCAAAACTACTTGTTATAATTTAATATGGCTTCATGTAACCGAAACAAAACCACTAACACATGGCACAATCCATTAAGGACCAAAATGTATTGTAAACCTAGCAAGTGTCATTATTCTACCAATAATTACGAATAATTTTCGGTAGACATGTCGTTGATGATTTTATAAAAAATTTAGGTCAAAATAATCTACTAAACGCTCATTTACATCTCACTTTTTTCCCCATTTCCTTATTTCTCTTCTTTTAAAGTTGTAGACCAACTAGCGTCGTTGCCCAACCATCGTCGCTACCACCTTAAAACCACCAATGGTCGTTTTTCTTTATGCCTTTCCATATATCATTCCTTCATCATATGTGTTTTCATGTGTTGGTATGTGCGCTATGTTTATTTATTTTATGTGTGTGTATGCATTTGTATATACGTTTATGTATTTGTATGTGTACATTGGTTTAGCGCATTTTTTCTATGTTTGTAAACTTTTATATAGGTACACATATTTTCGCTATACAAATTGTTTATATCTACCTCACAAATAGATAATACATATATAGAAGAATGATATGCACGAATGTCTTTGCTATGAGTTTATTGGTGGGGTGTTTGGTTTTTTAGAATTTGACTATTTCAATGAAATATATGCTGAACACACTTAAAGGAACAATAACTACTATTGGGTTCACTTGTTTCAAATGTTGATATTAAAAGCACACGGAGAAAAATGTAAAGGTTTACATGTATGGATATGATTTCATACCTAATCATACAATGTGGTGGCACATGGTAAAGAAAGGCACTTTATGACATATCATCTAAGTCAAGTGTCTTATTGAAAAAAGATGTTTTTGATGGATGTATGATCACGTGTTAATATTCAATGTTTCATTATACTAAATATATGATTTACATTATAATTATTATGGAACAAGTTTACTTTGTTTATATTATGTTTTACATGTGTTCAGAGCTAAAAGGAACATTTATGAGAGTCAAAGGAAGCAAAAAGATAAAATTCAGGGACTAGAAATGTAAATAACAAAAGATATGAATAAGGAGAAAAAAATCATCTAACCGCCGTATGATATGCCGAGGTGGGCGTATCATACGCCACCACCGTATCTACCATTGTATATATGGGCGTATTTGGAAAAAAAGTCGGAAGATGGGGGTATGAGAAGACGTATCATATGCACAATGGGCGTATGATACGCCGATGGCTGTTTCAGCTTTAGATTTTTGAGGAATTTTGAGTCTATTTAAATATCTAAAAAGGGTTTTCGAATGAAAACTTCTTTCGGATGAAAAAGGACGATTTAAAGGTAATTTTGGTGATTGTAAGGATCACCACAATACAACCAAGATCGATCTCGTGAGGAGAATACCAAATGTAATCATCACGGAATATAAGATTGAATAGAAAATGAAGAACATAAGAGTAAATAAACTTCTCAATTCGATTGCTCTCTGATTTTCAATGTTTACAAGTAAGACTAAAATCAGGAAATACACAAAAAGCTTACTAATTACATTACAAAACTCATATTTATACAAATTAAGAGTTCTCGTGAGAGTCACTAGTTCTCGCGGGACTAGTTGTTGTCGCGCGAGAACCAGTTTTCGCGCGGCAATTTTACTTCTCGCAAGTCTTGATATTCTTATCTTGATTTGATTTCCCGAGCCTCTAGGTTCAACCTCTACATTCTCCCCCTAGGCTCGGAAAATCAAATCAAGATAAGAAGATCAAGACTTGCGAGAAGTAAAGTTGTCGCGTGAAAACTGGTTCTCGCGCGACAACATCTAGTCACGCGAGAACTAGTGACTCGCGCAAGAACTCTTAATTTGTATAAATAGGAGTTTTGTAATGTAGTTAGTAAGCTTTTTGTGTATTTTTTTATTTTAGTCTTACTTGTAAACATTGAAAATCAGAGAGCAATCGAATTGAGAAGTTTATTTACTTTTGTGTTCTTCATTTTCTATTCAATCTTATATTCCGTGATGATTACATTCCGCATTCTCATCACGAGATCTATCTTGGTTGTATTGTGGTGATCCTTACTATTGGTATCAGAGCCTTGTTGCTCTAGATCGATTGATTAAAGATTGAAAGTGAGTGATTTGGAGTGTTCTTGACCGTGATTTGCTTGATACTTGAAGATATACTTGTTTTCTGCTAAGTTTGTTCATATTTGAAGATGATGAAGCTGATTATCTTGAAAGTTGAGGATTTGAAGATGTTTTTGACCTCAATTGAACCTTATTGAATCAATTAGAGACAACCAGGATCTTAATTGAACCTAAATCACTAATTAAAAACTTAATTAATCAAATTTTAATCAATTTGGTGAAAAAGTAAAACTGAAAAACTTGAAAAATTGTACAAATGGATCAGGAGAAAAGTTGAAGAATCTGTGCGAAAAGTTAGTATTCGCGCGAAAAGTTGAGGTTTTCATAGAAGTTTGTTACAGAAAGATTCCTTTCCCGTGAGAACTTGTCGTTTTCGCAAAATTCAGCTATAGAAGTTGTCGCGCGAAAAGTTGGTGTGATTTCGCGCGAGAACTTGAGTATTCGCGCGAAAACTTCAAGTTTCAAGAATTTTTGAGAAAGTTGTTTTTGAAGTGAGAAAGATGGCAAACCTGAAGCACATTACTGCTACACTTAATCTCGACAATGAGATCGGAATGAGCACGAAACCTCCCAGACTTCTCAGCGAGGAAGACTTTCCGGATTGGGTCTATCGCTTTGAGAATCATGTCATTTACACTGAACCCAGGATGATGAGATCCATTAAACAGGGTCCATACACCCCAATTTATACGAATGACAAGGGAGACTTAGTGCCAAAACCTGAGCATCTATGGGATGAGGAAGACATGAAGAAAGTGGAGCTTGATGACAAAGCTTATGCTGCCATCATAATGGCACTTACTACTGAAATAGCTCAGAAATTCAAGGATTATCGGAAGGCTAAAGATTTATGAGATGCTATGGAGGAGCAGATTATGGGAAACAAGGATATGAGGGAAAGCAGGAAAGACATGTTAAACCAAGAGTTTAATATGTTTAATCATATACTGGGTGAAACCTTGGAGGCTCAAATGTCAAGATTTGTGAAGCTTATAACCAAGATGAAGAGTGCAGGAATCACACTGGAGAACATTTCAGTGAACAAGAAGTTGTTAAATTCACTTCCATATAGCTGGAACAACAACTGCACTACAATCAAAACAACTAAGGATTTGTTTACCTTGTCCCTCAGTGATCTGATTTCTACCATCAAGTCCTATGACATGGATGATAAACAAAGGCTGCCAATTACATTAACACAATGGGAGCTGAGGCATCTGCTTTGTATGCTAAAATAGCTAGTAATCCGAATTACTATGTCAGCTATTCCCAGTTGTGTCAGCAACAACAACAAGCAGCATCAGGTCATCCAGCTATCAAGGATCAATCATTGCCTCAAGTTCAACCATTTATCCCATCTCATTCTCAAAGTCAATCATCTCCACATGTACAACAAGCATTTGTTGTCAATTCCCAACCCAGCAAACAGACTATCCAAATTGTAGAAGAGCATCTTGCTTTATTTACCTCATTCATGAACAACTATGAAGCTTTCTCTGTTGGTAGACTCAATACATCCAATATCATGGTTGATGATTTGCAACAAGTCAACCCTAATGATGTAGAAGAAAATGATATAAAGTATCAGATGGCCATGGTGGTGTATCATGCCAAGAACTTTGCACGAAGAACAGGGAGAAAAGTTTTTAGCCTTAACAACTCTAGCAAAATCGGGTTTGACAAATCAAACTTGAGATGTTACAACTGTGACAAACCCGGTCACTTTGCTAGAGAATGCACTGAGGGAAGATCTGTTCAAGTTGATAATGGGTAAAAGATGGTAATGGTGGAGGTTGAAACAAAAAGTGATAAGGCTAGTTCTTCCAATAACAACAAAGTATTGGTATCTAAGACTGAAGGTGAGTATGATTGGTCTGACCAAATGAAGATACTAGATATGAAGCTTTCTACTGCTTTACTAGCAGAAATTCAGAATGGTGTAGATCAGGTTGAGGAGAATGTGTTGGCTGAGTTTGTGACTGAGGATGTATTGAAAGGAGTGTTTGCAGAAGGAAACAAAGATAAAGCTGAGGAAGTAGAGGTGAAGAATGTTAAAGGTTTGACAGTGAATGTTGAAGGTGAAAAGAAAACAGCTGTTGAGATAACTCCAGCTTATTCAACAAAGGTCAATGAGAAGGAAGCTGTTGACGTTACTCCAGTCAAAACTGAAGAAAAGACTGTTAATGCTGTTGAGTTTACTCCAACATCTGCATGTGCTGAAGAGCAAAGTGCTATTGAGATAATTCCAGCAACAAAAGAAGAAGAAACAACAGTTCTAAAGGCCTTCATGATATAAGTTGTGCCTGAAGAGACAAAGAAGAATGAGGAAATTAAAGAGGTACATTCTAATCTTTGTTCTAATAATTGCATAGAAAAGGTAAACAGATATAGAGTTCACAACGAACGCTTGATCTTAGAAGTAGAAAAACTTCAATATCAAGCTCGTAAATACAAATCTGATGAGAAAATTTTAAAGAAAATATAGATGGTTTAAATAAATCAATTTATCTCAAAACTAAATCTTCATAATAAAAAAATGCAATATAAAAGATTTAACTACACGAAATGATGAACTATCTTTAGAAATTATCAAACTCAACAGTGAACTTTTATCTGCAAAATTAGTTGTTGAAAAATTTGAGCTTTCATCGAACATGGTTGAAGGTATAATCAAGTCTCAGATGACACATAAAATTAATGGTGGTAAAAGTGGAGTTGGTTATGCTAACATTGAACCACAAATTAATCATGATTATACACCATTGCCTTCATCAATTACAACTCCTGATGAAAAGACTTATGGATTAGGTTTTCAACCAAACACTAACTTCACACCTTCAGTCAATGTTTCACTGACTGTTGATCCTATCACAAAAACTGAAATTAATATTAATCATGACAACTTTTTTGTAGAAAGTGTGAAGATAGAAGGGTTGGTTGAAGAGTGGGAGAGCGATGATGAAATAGAATTTAAGGAAAATAAGATTTGTAATGAAAAACAAACTTGTAATTCATCATCTGTCATAAATGAAAGATCTGCAATTTTTGTTGATTTAAATGTCTGTTCAAAATTGTCAAATAAAGAAAAGAAAAAGGAATCAAAAATGAACTTTAAGAATAAAGAAAGTTAACGTGTCACAACATCTATATCTGACTTGAAAACTGATTTTAAGAACATATTTTTTTCTATAGGCAACATTGATAAGGAGGGTCATATTTTTAAAGAAACCAATGCTTGTTTCTTTAAAAATAAATCTTCTATTATTGCTAACTCTGTGAAACAAGTTGTGTGAAGAACGGGTTTGAAAGACACTGGTCCTACTCCAGTACAGACGATTCATAAGGATAAAGTCACAAATCATGCTACATCAGCATAAGTAGTGAATCTAAAAGCTAGAACCAATACCTCATTTTCTCCGGAATCATCTTGAACAATTCATAACGAGAAAAAGGAAAGAGAGACTGTTAAAGAATCAAAAGGCCAAGGAAATACTAAGGCCAGATTCTATGATAACTATGGAAGTTATCCAAAACAGTTCATGCAAAACATACAAGTGTCTAATTCATATCATAAAATATGTTGTTATGTGTGTGGAAAGCCAAATCACAAGGCTAGAAATTGTCATCATCAACATCAATTGACAAGCAAATAGAGATTTCATAACTCAATTTCAAACAATAGAAAACGTTTCTTTGTAAATGCAAATTTGAAAAGAAACTTAAATAAGTCAAATTCTTTTGCTAAAAACAATACTGATTTAAACAAAGAAAAGTCAACAGTAAAATCAGTACAAGTTGATGATAATAATTCTAGCATACCACCGATCAAACTAGTTCAAAGATGGAAAGTTAAAGTCAAATCCCTGAGCCTATTTTTGTTGATAAATATGTTTTCAATGACAAAAGAGATATGATATTACAAAATGTATCATATTTAGATGAAAACAAAGAGCTTAACTCAACCATGGCTTGGGTTCCTAAAAATGAATAAATATGTTCAAATGTGCAGGAACAACCAAGACAAGCTATCAACAGTGTTTGGTATGTAGATAGTGGTTGTTCAAGACATATGACTGGTAATATATCTCTGTTTAACAACATACAACCATACAACGGAGGATATGTTATCTTTACGGGAGATAAATATGGTAAGATTACAAAGAAAGGTATAGTGACAAATGGTGTGTTAAATTTTGAAGATGTCAATTTTGTAGAGGAACTAAAACATAATTTGCTTAGTGTCTCTTAAATTTGTAACAAAAAGTATTCAACACATTTCACTGATAAAGAATGTCTTATTCTAAAACCTGGCTTTGTAATTCTTGATGAATAGATTTTATTAAGAACTCTGAGAGACAAAGACACGTATTTACTAGACATGAATGGTACACATTAATTTGTAACTGCGTCGTGTTTGTTATCTAAAGCCTCGGAAAGCGATACATTGTTATAGCATTGTCGTCTTGGTCATGTTAATGTTAAAACTATGAACAAACTGGTTAGAGGAAATCATGTTGTTGGCCTACCTTGAAAGAATTTTAACTAAATGAACATTGTCTGTCATGTTCAAAAGGCAAACAACACAAACTTCCTCATAAACCAATTGATCGTACCAAAATTGACTCTATTCTTTAATTATTACACATGGATTTATTTGATCCTGTTAGTGTTTTGAGTTTGGAACATCGTACGTATTGTTTAGTTATACTGATGATTTTTCTAGATTTACATGGGTTTTATTCTTAGCAACCAAAGATGAGACACCTCATTTGCTGATAAAATTCATGACACTTGTGGAAAATCAAACGGACAAAACAATCAAATGCATACGCAGTGATAATGGAACAGAATTTTGCAATCGTACATTGAATGAATCTATTCAAAGGGGATAGCAAGACAATTTAGTTCTGCATGAACTCGACAAAAAATGGAGTTGTAGAAAGAAGAAACAGAACTTTAATTGAAGCAGCCAGAACTATGTTATCAGCAACCAAATTACCATCAATCTTTTGGGCTGAAGCTGTTAACACTGCATGTTATGTTCAGAATCATGTGTTAGTCAATAAACAATAAAATATGACTCCTTATAAAATCTTTTTCAAACAGAAACCCAAAGTAAAATATTTCAAAACATTTGGATGTTGTTGTACTTTGTTAAACATATCTGATAATAAATCAAAATTTGATAAAAAAGCTGATGAATGTTATTATCTTGGATATTCAGCCAACAAAGTAGCATATCGGGTTTATAATAAAAGATCAAAACAATAATTGAGTATATTGATTGGCACGAATCTAACAAAACAGATGCAGGTTCTACACCTTCATGGGTTTATGATTATGCTTCTTTATTTGAAACATTTAATCGATCATCTAATGTTTCTACTGCTATCTACCTTTGACATCCTTAATTCCAGATATCTTTGCTGATGATATTGGATTTATGACTCCTCAAGCAAAAGGAATATCTTCAGATATACCTTCTTCTTCAAGTGTTACAGCTATTCCAACTTCTGTTTCTGAAATGGATTTACCTCATGATGATCCAGTAGTTGAACAAGCTCCATAAGTTTCAGATCAGAGTTCCTCTTCTACTCAAGTTGATCCAATTGATACAATTCAAGTACCATTTGAAGATCTTTCTGTCAACAATGATATTCAAGATGAAGATATTGTTTATCAACCTGAAGGAGGGAGCACTGCTGATGAACCAGTTGGATATATGTCTAACTTAGATGAAGTTATCTTTGAAGATGCTATTCCACAGTTGAGAATTCATAGAGACCATCCAACAGATGCAATCATTGGTCCATTATCACAAGGTGTGCAAACTCGAAGTCAATCAGGAACGATAAATACATGTTTGTATTCATGTTTTCTATCACAAGTTGTGCCAAAGAATGTTGAAATGGCATTAAAAGAAAACAGTTGGGTAGAGGCCATGCAAGACGAACTGATGCAATTCAAGAAGCTGAATGTCTGGCATCTGTGTTAATTACCAAAGGGTAAACTGCCAATCGGTACGAAATGGATTTTTAAGAACAAGACGGATGAAAAGGATGTGATTGTCCACAACAAGGCCAGACTTGTTGTTCAAGGATTCTATCAAATTGAAGGGCTTGATTATGAAGAAGTATACGATCCTATTGCAAGACTAGAAGCTATACGAATTTTTCTAGCATATGCTTCATACAAGAACTTCACAGTATATCAAATGGATGTCAAAACTGCATTCTTGTATGGTGAAATGAAAGAAGAAACCTATGTTTGTCAACCACCAAGTTTTGAAGATCCAGACCATCCTGACTATGTTTACAACTTAGACAAAACACTTTATGGTTTACACCAAGCACCTCAAGCTTGGTATGCCACTCTCACTAAACATTTGCTTGCAAATAGTTATACAAGAGGTGCCATTGATCAAACTTTATTCATACGGAAGACTGGTGATGATCTTATTCTCGTTCAAGTTTATATCGATGATATTATCTTCGGATCTACCAATGATGATTTGTGCAAGGAATTTGAAGCAGTAATGAATAAGAAATTTAAGATGAGTTCTCTTGGAGAAATGACGTTTTTCTTGGGCATTCAAGTTAAACAAGATGATAAAGGAATACTGATACATCAAGAAAAGTATATTCATAGTATCCTATACAAATACAAATTTCAAGACTCCAAGATAGCTCCTACTCCTATGTCTTCTCGTCCTACTTTGACTCCAGATCTCACGTGAGAAGATGTTGATGAACACATGTATCGATCAATGATCGGATCTCTGATGTATCTCACTGTAAGCAGACCAGACATCATGTTTCTTGTTTGTCAGTGTGCATGTTATGAAAGTAATCCAAAGGAATCTCACATGAAAGCTGTCAAGAGGATTTAAGTATCTCAAGGGTCAACCAACACTTGGCCTTTGGTATCTTAAAAATTCTGATTTTAATTTATTTGCTTATACTGACAGTGATTATACAGGATGTAACTTGGACAGAAAATCTACCACTGGCGGTTGTCAATTTCTTGGCAATAGGTTGATTTCATGGCAATGCAAGAAACAACAGACAATATTCACATCTATTGCAGAGGCTGAATATGTGGTTGCATAAAGTTGTTGTTCACAAATCGTTTGGATTCAACAACAACTCCTTGATTATCGCCTAAATATTTATGATACTAAAATCTTTTGTGATAATACTGCAGTTTTAAACATTGTGAAGAATCCAATCCAGCATTCAAAGACAAAACACATTGACATCCGCATGCATTTCATTCGTGACTGTTTTGAACGCAAACTTATCCATTTGAAATCAATTTCCACAGATGACAACATTGCTGATTTGTTTACTAAGGCGTTTGATCATTCCAGATTTGATTTTTTAGTTTAATCTTTGGGCATGATTAACTTTGGTTAACTTTTATTCTTACACCCTTTACAAAATATTTTTCTTTATTTTTGGTTAAAATTGTTATTTTCTGTTTAGATAATCATAATTTTAGGGGGAGAAAATTTGAAAATACTAAAAAAAAAAAAAAAAAAAGATTTTGTTCTTAGGGGGAGTAAATAATTTGAAGAAAAGTACAAAAAGATTTTGATTTACAAAAAATTGAGAAAATTAAATTTTTAAGAGTTTACAGGAAATGATAGTACATTTTCTGATTTTGAATTGTTGCATCTTAAGGCTTACAAGAAACTGACTTGGATTATGTTTGATATGTTGATAGGCTGGACATTCAAGAATGAAAAGCACTATGTTCTGTGATGCACTGAAAGTATCTATCTATGACTGAAGTAGGTAACTCATCAAGGTTTTATGGTAACTCTGATTTCATGTAAAACAGACTGAGAGTTATAGTCTGGTCATACTCAAGCCAGTTACTTTCTGATCCAGTTTCTTTCAGATATTGTATATATATGTAAAAATTAAAATACAAAAATAGATAAACAAATGAAAGGAAAATACAAAAGAGAAAAACAAACAAAATGAGCAAAAAGAAGCCAAAAGGCCATATAGGAATAAAAGATGTCAATGAGCATATTAATAAAAGATATATCATATACATACATACTATATGATAAATATTTTTCTTTTTTGAGAATATGTTATGACACAGGAGGCAAAATCAAAAGATGGAGCACGTAAGTCCGACTTGGCATGTAAGACCTAAACGTCTTGCGAGGGCAAAAAAAAAACATAAGTCTGACTGGCAGTTAATAAGTCCTAAAACTTGTTAATATTCTGTGTTCAGAAACGTTTCTCAGGCTAGTTATGCTTATAATAGATATTATATTAAAAATATTTCTAAAAAAAAGGCTGATCAGAAGTGAAAGGTTTAAGTCAAACTGGGGTAACTTGAAATCTTGAAAGTGTCTTGAAGTTGGATAAGGTTCTACAGGATTTTTGATTGTGGGACACACTAAAGACATATAATTTAATCAAAACATGATAAATATCACAGCTTATGTGTCTAAGTAAACTTGAAGTCTAAGTTTAAATTGGACACAATATACTGACAATCAATACAACCAGTTCCATTTATAATAAATCTGGAAGATGTTAATGATCAATTTCTAAATATGATCCTGTACTTGAAAATTATCAAAAATAGTTAAGTAAATAATTAGTCAATATTGTTTATTTCCATATGTTTTTCTACTTGTTTCATTTCTATATCTTTTATAAAATTAAGGGTGTTAGAATAATTGTAAACACTTAGTAAACATAATCTTTTTCATAAAAAATCAAAGGCTATTTAAGTTATTTAAAATTGAAAATTAAAAAGTTGAAAATTTAAAATCAAATGAACTTGTCGCATGCGAAAAGTTCAATCCATACGAAAAGTTCAAAAGGATGTGAAAAGTCTCAGATACGAGAACTCTGACTTCTCGCGCGAGAAGTCAGAGTACTATAAAAGCAACAGTTGCGCGAAAAGTAACACTATTCGCACGAAAACTTCTGAAATTTCACTCTCAAAAAATTTTAAGTGTAGAAACCGTTTAAACCTTGATTATTGAGTCCACTAACGTCGCATTGAGATATCTTAGTGATTTATAAGGTATATTGATGATTTTGTTTAGATTTAAGTGTATTTGATACTTGATCGAGACTTAAAATGACAAATACATGATACATTGAACAAAATATTCTTGTTAAACCTTTAAAATGACTAAAGCGACACTTAATAAACAAGTTTATTGGTTGAAACACTTTAAAATTGAATAATTGAAAATTTGAAATCACACAGAGTTTTCGCATGCGAAAAGTGTCCTGAAAGATGAACATACTCGAGAACTTTCAAATTCGCACAGAACTATTCGCATGAAATTGGACTTGTCGCACGAGAAGTTAACTTTTAGTCAAAGTCAGTTTCAAGCGAAAACTCATCTTGTCGCGCGAAAAGTTATCTCTGAAACTTAAAGCTTTCGCGCGAGAAGTTTCAATTTTCAAAATTTTTCTAAGTGTCAATTTCTGTTTTAATTTGAATTTTGTTTCATGTTTTAAGTATCTTTGCACTTATCAATTTCGTCTCATGTTTTAGATGGCTCGACCATTGGTTTTTAAATAAAAACCATAATGTTGTAGCATATCTGGGAGACGTACCGGATGACAAAGCTTTATTTCGATCACTGATTGACGGTCTGAAGTCATCACGGATTCATTATGCCATCTCGGCTAATTCGTCTATTTTCACTGACGTTATCAACCAGTTCTGGCAGTCAGCTATTAACGAGATTAATAAGGCTAGAGAACCATGTATTTCAGCTACAGTGAAAGAGAAGAAAGTAGTGATCACAGCTGAAGTGATCAACAATGTGTTGTTACTTGAAGACCAGCCCAACGCACCAATAAAGATAGATGACGATGCAATACGAGATTGCCTTAAGAGGATGGGATATGATCATAGATATCCATCTCTTGAGAAGAAGTATCTTCCACCATTTTGGAAGTACTTATTCCATGTTGTAATCCATTGCCTAAGTAATCTGAAGGCAGGCATGGATAGTCTTAGTGCGGTTTTCGGATCCCTGTTGATTTCTTTCGTTGATGAACTTCCATTCAGCATATCCAAGGCTATTTTTGGAGAACTACAGAAGAATGTTATAGCCACAGTGGGAAAGAAGTTTGTGATGTAACCACAGTTTATTCAGCTTATAGTGAATGCTGCTCATCCAGAGTTAGCTGTATCCAACTCATCCACCTATGTTGTAATGGTGATGAAGAAGGATATTTTCACTTATCTTTTGGGGGTCAGAGGGAACGCCTAGAACGGTGTTAATTTTGCTAATATTGGAAGGTTTGTTGAAGGATTTCAAGCTGATGCACCGCCACAAGAGACTACTACTCCTCACATTCATAGAGATGATACTGCTGGTAGATCTACATAAGTTGCACAAGAAGCACCTGAAAGTTCTCAAGGTGCACAAAGATCTGATATAGATGTTGAAATAGACTCTTGGTTCACTGACAGTGACAGTGAAACAGATAGTGACCAAGTAGGGAACGTGCCTTATGTTTTACAAGAATGTCCCAGAGTACGTGAAACTCCAGCAAAACGTACTGCTGAGGAACGTGATGCTGATTTTATTCCTGAAGAAACACCTGTCACTAGGGGAAGAAGAAAGATGATGGTGAGAAGAGCAGGAGAAAGTCCTTGTGGTAGGGGTAGAGGACGTGGTGTGTTGAGGAAACGTCGAACCCCCGTGACCACTGAGCCGATTGAGGAGGATATACCTGTTTCTGAGACTCCAGTCACAGTTAGTGAGGCTACACCAACAGAGATTCCATCTGATATGCCTATTACTACTGCTGATGTGTTGAGCACACCTCCAAGAGATCAGGTTACTAAGGAGACCATCGGTGTGGAAGACTTCACC
This sequence comes from Flaveria sonorensis, assembly GCA_025506505.1. Taxonomy (NCBI): domain Eukaryota; kingdom Viridiplantae; phylum Streptophyta; class Magnoliopsida; order Asterales; family Asteraceae; genus Flaveria; species Flaveria sonorensis. The sequence continues at coordinate 59,194,491 of CM046440.1, read as the reverse complement.
AACACTCCTCCTGAGTTTAGACAGGGTGTTAGTGCTTCAACTAGTTCACCAACGCGTATCACACTTAATGAACGGGTACGTAATTTGGAGAGAGAAATGTTGGACAAGACCCAAATGAAAGATGATCTGCAGAGGCACTTGTTTGAGAGAGATGAAAGAATCAGGAATCTTGAACATCAGTAAATGTTTATATTTAGCTATGTTCAGATCCTAGAGCAGAATCTGCAGGAGTTCACTTCTAGTGGGTTATTTCAGTTTTCATAACAAAGGACCACAGAAGTTGGAGAAAGTAGTGACAGCAACATGCTGGTCCTGAACCTGCTGAAGATCTTATTACAGCTACAGAGCATCTTGTTGATCCTGTTGTTCAAGAAGAGACAACAGAGACTGCTGATATTGGTCAAGAGTCACCTTTCACAGATATCCCTATGACTACTGAGGACCAACATGTAGTTTACACTGGAGAGGCATTTGTAAAGCCTAAGCATATGATGCCTATTTCTAACCCAGTTGAAGATGAAGATGATTTGGATTTTGTTGATTTTGATTCTAGTGGTGATGAGATTGAAGATGATGATGAGAATGATGATGATGATGATGGTGATGAGGGAGATGATGATAAGAAGGATGGTGGGGGTGCTGATGATGATCAAGGTGGTGATGTTGGTTCTGCAGCTGGTGCTTCTGGGTCATCGGGAGCTAAAAATGTCTCCGGACCAAGTCCGATGATACCATTGAATGTACCCCATTAGATCCAGCTATAGAAGAAGCGTATGAGAGAGAATTCTACATATTCCAGCAAAGTCTGGTTGTTGAGGAGTCTGAAGAAGATCTTGGTGATTTTGATGTTCTGGTTAAAGGGATAGACTACACATATATATTTGGAAACAGTCTTAAAGACTTGTTTTCAGATACTTTGATTGAACAGGGAGAGATCGTAGGAGAGTTGAGCACACAGCAAACGACTGACGAGACAGCCAATGTTACGGGTCAAAGTGCTGTGCGTCAGGTCGGAAATTTAACAGTTATTGCTCCTCCTCCACCAGCTTATATTCACACGCTGAGGCATTCCAAACCTTTCACAAGGTACGGAAACTCAGAACCTATCATTAGCTGGGCATACGATGAAGAGAAGAAGATGTACATAGTGAAGAGAAGGGGTGGTGCTATAGAATATTTCCAAGACGAACACGACTTTCATACACTCAGAGCATCAGATTTATATGCTATGGGTCGTGTTTCGTTTAATAACCCAAGCAACTACAACAAAAGAAACTGGATAAGAAACATCATTTGGAGACAAAGCAAAACCAACTTTAAAGACTTCAATACTGCTAAATCTAAAGTCATTGAAGATGAGACCCGGATTGACCCAAACACGAACAAGCCAATGAAGATAAGGGTTTACAAGCATCCGAGATATGCGAAAAAGATTCCTATTCACGCTCCGGTGCTAGTTAATGGCTTGTTTAAGCTTAAGGGGTGGAGTTGTGAAAAGGAGACGGGTCATGCGTTGATAAATTGTGAAGATAAGGAATACCGTGTCATCGACCCTGTGGATTTGCTCAAATTTAGAAAGAAAGATTTGATGAAGTTGCAAGCTTATCCAATTGTAGCTGATGAATCTGTATATTTCATAGCATCACAGTTCGGTTGGATGATCACGAAGGCCCTGAACAACAAGATGTACACTTATGGGGGCAGTTATCAAGTTGATAATGTGAACTTCTAACAGCATTGATTTATCAAGCCTAGGGAAGATTGTAGGGGTTGAACCTAGAGGCTCGGAAAATCAAATCAAGATAAGAAGATCAAGACTTGCAAGAAGTAAAGTTGCCGCGCTAAAAGTGGTTCTCGCGCGACAACATCTAGTCGCGCGAGAACTAGTGACTCGCGCGAGAACTCTTAATTTGTATAAATAGGAGTTTTGTAATGTAATTAGTAAGCTTTTATGTATTTCCTGATTTTAGTCTTACTTGTAAACATTGAAAATCAGAGAGCAATCGAATTGAGAAGTTTATTTACTCTTGTGTTCTTCATTTTCTATTCAATCTTATATTCCGTGATGATTACATTCCACATTCTCATCACAAGATCGATCTTGGTTGTATTGTGGTGATCCTTACAGTGATTCAAAGCCTTTATATTCATCCCAATTCATCAACTGAAGAAGACTAACAACATGATGAAGACCATGAGTGGCTAGCTAATCATCCTTGTTTTGATTAAGGTTTTATGATGAATGATTAATCTTTGAATGTGATTACAAGGTTTGTTTAATTTAAAAGGTTCGTTTATAACTAAATTTACTTGTTTGATTACCAGTTTTCAGTTTTCTTGTATCATTAACTCATTATGATATGTAGGTAGCTTAATATAGATGAATTAGTAACGTGGTGAACGAACGAATTTTAAAAACTTGTTTTTTTGTTATTACTTTGATCGGAAGTTCAAATCTTGAAATTTATTTTTAGCAAACCCTAGTTTAATTTAACGATTGTTGATTTTGCAAAATTAAAAACCAAAAAGTGATTATTTTCTCATTCATTAGTAAATGCGTTTACAAAGTTTATTGCTTTTTGCAATTGAATTCTTTCAAATATTTCAAATTTTATGTTTTTGGTTTTAAAGTCTTTCGTAATTAGTTTAAGCATACTTACTTAAACACTTTCCATCAATCTCCTATGGAGACGATTTTATTTACTTTTACATAATAAATGTAGCTAAGACCGATTATTCAACTTGTTTTTTATTGAGTCTCGTCAACCAGATTAATGCATTCAAGTGGTGATGGATAACATGGTATATATGAAGACAATGTAGAAGAAGAACCTAATTCTTCATTGAAGTGATATTTGGTACGTTATAAGATGTTAAAGGCCTTTGTAGGATGAGTCAAAATTATTCAGAACAAGAAGCTGAGACTAGCTATCATGTAATACACCCGAGCTACCTATAATCTAATACTTCACATATTCAGATATGCCAAGAAACACTTAAAAGAAATTCGTCCACTATAGTAAAATATTCATGCTTGCAAAAACCACTGCATGTTATCTTATAATGCTGATTCTAAGTTGTACTGATGTATAGTGTGTGATTAAGATCATTATAAGACAAATGATAAAAAAATCCCTAATATGTATTTACTTACATGTTCATTACTCCTAGCCTTTATACATTAGAGAGTGAATATATATGACTTTGTATCACGATCATCAAATGATATATCGAAGTGATGGTTAAGCATAAAAGCATCTTCGACTTAGTGCTCCTATTATCACAAAAGATGTCCAAAATTTATGTCTTAGATTATAAACTTATGAATAAATATGAATAATTCCAAAGTATTAATTATGGTCAGCCTTTCTTATCATCTATAATTTGCCTCCATAGAGGCTTTGAAAAATTCATAATTTAGTCATGCCTCGTAAGAAGAGCCTTATAAAAAATAGACGTGTTTCTTAAGCTACAAATAATCGAGTTGTAAGAGTAATATGAGTATGGTATTCTTACGCATGATGCTTACCATAAGAATAGTTTCATGATAACAACTATACTATTATGGACCGTCAACAAATTCTCTAACCTCGCACTTTTTTTTGGTTAAATCACACATGAGAGGTTAGCATGCCCATACTGCATGGGTGATATGGGTTCATTTCAGTTACAAAATGAAGGGAATCTTGTTAGTTTGATGGTCAATTAAGATGGTTTCGATCATGACACAAATTCTACAATGGAAAAAACATTCTAGATAGAACTGCCGTGAGTAAAGGTCCACCAACGGTTAGGTGGTGAAGAAATTGGAGTACATCGATGGTTATCCAATAGCTTATGAAGAAACTTCATTACAAGGGAAAAAACAAAGATTCCATGGTTCTAAAAACCTATAATTGCATAAAAAGAAGCATTTTTCAAGAGCTCATGTCGTGGAAGACGTTGTTTCGTGACAACCTTAACATCATGCACATTGAAAATAATGTATTGAAGAACCTTTTTAGTATTGTGATGGATGCATGCAAAACGATGTAGAGCTATATTGCTCACAACTGAACATGCATATTTTCATGCATAAAAACAAAATAGTAAAATAAGAAGTGATGTATATATCTGTAATTAGTTAAATGGGTAGAAATTTCTCGATAGGTATGCTTTGAATATGGGGGTGTGTATACCTTAAAAATTATAGCTTTAAGAGGCAATGGCATCATGTGTTTATGCAACAATTACTCCCTATTGCCTTACGAGGAAGTGATTTCAGGTGCTTCGATTTAGGATGCTTTAATAAAGTTGTGACCATTTGTTCATGTAAGTCATTCAAAACAATCACACATGTAAAAGTTCAAAATTACTACAAAATAGCATTGTTGTAACCGTTTAAAAGTTCTTACAACTCTTCTTGCCTGGTTTTTCAACTCAAAGGAACACTTAGAGGCATATCTCACGAATGAAGCCATTTTGGGCGGCACCATCATATATTAGTAGATGTAACTCAACTAGAAGATGTGTGAGTTATTAAAAAGAGAAATCTTAAACAATGGTTTAGTTGAGTTCTATCTCATAAATGAACTAACGAATTAGTGTTCGCTATATTAGTTTGGGTATCAACGACCTACTAACCATATTCAATGTATTATATTGTGGATTACTTGAAAAAGGTAGAAAAACATAGGATCCTCGAGGACGATAAGATGTCTAAGAGCCACACATATTATATCTTGTTAAGATTTATAAAGGTTCAATCTTTTGTTTGTATGTAGCAAAATATGCATTGATCGTCAATCTATATGCTAATATTATGCATTTATTGATGAAGCCAAAGACAAATTGTACAATAGTTCATCAAGCACGTAAGCATGAAATTTTTAAAAAAAAAAAACCCTAATCTATATGTGTTTCTTAACTAATGAGTGTGTTTTCTTTAGTTCTAGCTCAATTAGCTGATAGTTGAGTCGAGCAACCAACTGATGAATCTATCATGATCCCTTGCGCACTCTTCTTTAATTATCAACTTAGAGTTGTTTTGTAAATAGATGGAAGTTCCATACTTAAACCATGCTACTTGACAGCGACACATAATAATGGTCTCTGGGTAGGGAGAGGGGATTCTTCCAATAAGTGGAGTCCGACTACTATGGATTGCTCGATAAGATATTAGAGGTGCATTATTATGGCGCTTTTCATTGATTTCTCGTGTTCTTTAAGTATACATGGTTTAATAGTTGCCACACGGTAAGAGTGGATCCAAAACATGCTTTGGTCGATATCAAATTCAAATCAAAGCTATGACGACTTGTTCATTCATGAATCATAAGCGGAACAGGTGTATTATGCATCATATCCTTCGATGCCAGATGATTTTAAACATCATTGTCCTGTTTTCAAGATAGCTAATAGAGATATATGAAGTACGACAATTGTGTTAATGCAGCTGCCAATGATGATATTATAATTGGGGAACAATTTTTTCAAATCAATGAAAAGATAAACCATTCAACATGTGTAGAAGTGAATGAGAACATCGTACACTTTTTGTCTTGTAAAAGGAGATGTTATCGAAGTCGGTACTAATGACGGTGAGGATGCTAGAGAAGAAAAAGAACATGAAGACACATATGATGACATCAAAAATGTAGATGATCACGTACATATCCCTTTTGTGTATGTGGCATTTTATAACTGGCGTGAAGTAGCACGTTGCTTCAAATTCTGGTAGAGTTATACTATGTTTTCCAAATTGTTAATTATGGGTTTTACTCTGAATTAGAGCTGATCATCTACATAAGTTAAAATAATTAGATACTTATATTGATAGTGCGAATGGACATTGTATTTATAAATCTATAGTTATTTAAATTTCAATATGCATAACGAAATTGTATAATTTCTAATCATTATGCTGTTAAAAATTCTGTATACAAGAAAATTCTCTTCTTTTTCTATCATACTGTTGAATTTTATTGGCTACTTAAGTCACGGAAAATTAGCTAAAGCCGAATCCAAAGTAAGTTCGTGGTAAGAATTTATATTTAATTATTATAGTTTTGCGGTAAATTAATTTTATTTTCATAAATTGTAGTTTAATTTTAATTTTAAGAATTTGTAATTTATTTAATATCCAGGAAGTACCAATATAACTAACTTTATTTTTTGAATAACCTTTATGACGGATTACCGAGGGGAAAAGTCGTCGGTAATCATCAAATATGTCAATAACAAATCATTGCTATTTTAACGTAAAACAATCGAAGCGCTAGCTTGTAAGACTTGTCGGTAATCCATCGTTAAAAACCCCGTAGGTAATGAAATCAAAATACTCACGCTCTAATTTCTTAAAGTGTAATGGGTTTCTATCAAAACATTAATAGTATAGTATGATCAAAAGTTACCACATACAACATAGTTGTGAGTATATAGATCGTCGCTCAAGAGCAAGATCTTTTTTTTCTTTTTGTTGAAGTCCACCTTCTGATGTAGTTTTGGTTATAATGGTAATGGTCTATATCTATAGGGGCATACTATGTTTGAGTGCCTATATAATTTAATATATTTTCCATACATTTGAAAGGTGAATAAATAAATAAGGAGTGTACTTCCGTTAGGCAAAAGAAATCAAGCAGCTACGCTCACAAAAATATTAAAAAAACAGCTGATCGGTGGCTAAAAATATTTTATGTTTGTGAGTATACCTTTGATATCAATAAAGTTATGAAGTACAAGTAATTTATCAGAATAAACAGAAATTTTCTATTGGAGCATCAATATTCTCCACTAGTTGTAATTACTGTAAATGTTGCCTGTTGAAAACCCTCCAAAAACATGAATACCACCACTTGTTTTATAAGTCTCTTTATAATTTTATGCTATACTCTCCTTATATATATCACCAAGTTCATTTCACTTGATAATCTCTCTTTCATCTCACCTATGCCTTAAGCTGCATATATGGAGATCATTGCCTGCAAGTCTTCATCTTCTAAAATGAAAGCTCTGATTCTAAATTTCATCATGCAAATACGTAAGTTAGGAAAAGATGACCCAAGAAGAATTATGCACTCATTTAAGGTGGCATTAGCCATTACATTGGTGTCAATGGTCTATTATCTTAGACCCTTGTATAAAGGCATAGGTGAAGCTGGTGTATGGGCTATCTTGACCGTGGTGGTCGTGTTTGAGTACACAGCCGGTGAGTTCGTGAAATCATTAATATAATTACAAAGCTTGTTATTCATATCATTTATATATAATCTTTCATTGTTTCTAAATGTTTGGTTTACTTTGGTGTTAGGTGCAACCTTATGCAAGGGTATGAATAGAGGTTTAGCCACTTTGCTAGCAGGTGCGCTTGGCATCGGGGCCAAATACTTGGCTAGCCTATTCGGCACAAGGGCTGAACCCATTGTTCTTGGGTGGGTTGTGTTTCTTCTAGGTGAGATTTTAATTTACAAATAAATATATCCATGTCTTATACAAGTTATTGTCACATGTAATAATATATTCTTTCTAATACTTTAAAATTGTAGTCGCATGCGCCACCTTTACAAGATTTATACCGCAGATTAAAAAGAGGTATGATTATGGAGTGATGATATTCATCCTTACATTCAGTCTGGTAGCTGTTTCAGGTTATCGTGTTGATAAAATCATAGAGCTGGCACACCAACGACTATCGACGATCCTCATAGGTGGTGTGGCTTGTATAGTTATATCCATATGTGTTTGCCCTGTATGGGCCGGGGAAGATCTTCATAATCTTATTGTTTCCAATATGGAAAAAATTGCTAGCTTCTTAGAAGGTATCTATATTTATGCATAAGTTAATTTACCATTAATTATGTTACAATAATGCTAAATTGCTACTAATTAATCATAAAACTAGTCTTGTATTTTATATAATCTAAATTACAATCAACGCTGCAGGATTTGGGGGAGAAATTTTCGAACTTCCATTGGAAGGAGATAGTCTTGATAGCTCTAATGAACGTGACAAATCATTTCTCGCGGCTTACAAAAGTGTTCTTAATTCTAAAGCTACCGAGGAATCACTGGTCAGTTTCCAAATCACTAGCAAATACCTACATGCAAGCTCACGCGTCTACAGATTATATGTGTGTGTTTTAGGATTCATGTATAGGGACTAAAAGTGAGGTGTTATTAAGTAATGTGTGTGATTGAAGCAGGCAAATTTTGCATGGTGGGAGCCAGGACATGGAAAATTTAGGTTTAGTCATCCGTGGAAAGAATACTTGAAGATTGGTGGTGCTATACGACAATGTGGATACCATATAGAAGCTCTTAATGGATATCTAGATGCAACATTCCAAGTATGAATTAATCAAACATTTTCTTTCCTATTTTTTAAAATTTTATTTTCATATGATCTTAACTAAGTCTAAATTTATAAATGATCGAATCCATTAGGGTATACCATAGCCAGACATACAATTAATATATTTTGTTAATTATATATTATCAATTTATCTTTTTTACTTCTTTTTAACAATAATTCCTAAATATTTTAAAATAATTCTTTTTGAACGGCAAGATGGTAACTTATTTATCTTACTTTAGATAATCTACATAATTAATTTGCATCAACCCGTCATAAGCGACGTTCAAACCCTTGACCTCAAGGGAGTATCACCAACTTAACTCCAAATAGTTTTTCGTTTGACCCAAGTCTCTACCTCAAGTTTTAAGAATAAATATACATCACAACCTTCAAAATTTAAACATCCAAGCTATGTGTAATGTGACACATCCAAGATTTATATATATATATATATATATATATATATATATATATATATATATATATATATATATCATCGTTTTCCATTTAAATTGATGAGAAAAGGAATTAATGGTAAAACAAAGAAATAATATTCGAAATTTATTCACTTTAAAATATAGAATAATTGTAAGAAGAAAAGCAATATGATGAATTTTTACCATATATTTAATCAGTAGTGGACTGCATGCATTGATGAGAAAATGAATTAAGGGTAAAAGAAAAAAAGTCATTATGATGAATAGATTTATAACGAGAGTAGTAATTAGAAGGTGTAACTAGAGCAACAATTTTTATTTTCAATTTTTTTCTTAACTTGAAGGCTCGTGATCAAATTCTTTATTTATAAATTTATGGGGTGCTACTTACGGTCTAAAATCATGTAATTGTTCCTTATGCGTGTTTATTTTTAGATTCTAACGACTTGTTAAAAACAGGTTATTGTATTTAATAATTTTATAATATTTCATTCAAAGTAAAATTATTTGATAGAACTTGCATGCATGCACGATAAGGGTTTCTTTGTCAAGTGAGCTAGCTCTAGTATGATATTAATATTTAAAATAAAATAATATTAACATAATTTACCAAAAAAAATAATAATAAGCAACAAACATCGTCCATAGTTTTCACTTTCACTTGACTTTTAAAATTGAATTACCTTTTGCAAGTCAAAACATATTGGTAACTAATACATTACACACATATGTACTATATTTACCTATTCAAATAAATTCAATAACATGTTGATGTCTTCAAACCGAACCGTCAATCTAACGTCCACACCATCACCACCACGGTCCATGACAGTCTTTGTCGCACCATCACACCATAGTCACACACTCCATTTTGGTTCTTCCCCTCCATCCTCTACCAAGATTAAATCATTAAATTTAATTGTGGAATAAGTCATTGTTTATATTAAAAAAATTATCAAAACAAAATTTTAGTTACATTAAAACATAAAAATTAAATTTTATTACAAACATTCATAATTCATGTAAAATTAACTAGATATCTTCTACAACATATCATAATTAAAACATACATCAACTTACTATAATGGTTAGAATTCTTTTAGAGAGATGTCTTTAAGTTTAGATACTTTACTCATTAGATCAGTCCTATCTTTAAGTGAGAAGATCGATAACTTCAACTAAAATTCCAGTTACTACAACCATATTAAATAAACATACAAGTTTTTTTATAGATCAAAAATCAAATATTTCTTTAGCGGTAATATCTTACAATTACAAGAATTTAAACTTATATTACTTTTATAACAGACAATTACTAATATCACTTAATTACAAATCACGGGCCAAAATTAAATAAATGAGTAAATTTTATGTAAAGAATGATCACTAAATACTTGCTTTATTTTACAATATTTACAGGTACCCACAGAGTTTAAGAGAAAAATTCAAGAACCCTGCACAAAAATGAGCTTGGAGGCAGGAAAAGCTTTGAAAGAAATAGCACACTCATTTAAATCATTAACACATCCTTCTAATTTCACAATGCATCTGAAAAAATGTAAAGACGCGGTAGAGGAAGTGAATATGATATTAAAGGCTTCAATGGTCGGAGAGTTCGATGTTCTTGAAATCATACCAGTCATAACAGTCGCGTCGATACTAATTGAAATAGTTAAATGTGTGGAAACAATCTATGTGGCCACTGAAGAACTATCTGAACAAGCCCATTTCAAAGAGTTAATGGGTGATGGTGAAAAATCACAGGTTCATCATGGTGATGAGGAAGAAGGTGGAGGTTTTGTTAAAGTAATTATACACAAGATTACTTTAAAATCACGGTAAATTGAGGATAATCGAGGGTAACAGAACTAGGAGATAAGTTCATGTATATTAAAAATTAACGTAGTGCAATCTGATTTTTTAACATAATTTTGAATAATGTAAGATTAATAAGACTGTTTTTATTATTTTTATGCATATTAATAATTATATTATTACGGCATAATGATTTTTAAACTTATTTATGAAAAACCTAGTCATTTCAAGTTTGTTATTTTATTCATTAGAAAAGTGAAATAGAAAAAAATAAATCTAAAATAAAAAAAAAAGGTTTCTAACCTATATGGCATGTGTTTCATCTCAAGTGCTTGAGAATTATAATTCTATGATGGATATTGGTGTAGATATTAAGATGAGATTTAAAAAGCTAGTAAGTTAGTCGTAGTAGATAAAAAGATAAACAAGTTAAATGTCATATAAAATGCATTTAAAAGTTCACAAAGTCTTGATAATGCATGTACAAACAACCATTCTATAACCATAGGTATTCTCTTAATTTTAAGACGTCATGAAGCTATTATCGATCCACATTGGATGCAACATCGAGCGAGCATACGCCTTTCAACAATTCCTAGTTATAACTATGGGTGTTAAAAAATATTCGAATTTGAAATATCCAAAAATCCAAAATATGGATATCCAAATTTTTGAGAATTTCTAGATATTCAGATATCCGAATTATCCGATTTGATATTTTCAGATATTTTGGATATTTTTTATAAAATCTTCGGATGTCCGAAAACTTTTCTAAAAAACTATTTAATTTTTATAAAATTTATTAAAAGATACAAATTTTTTATGGAACTCGGATATTCAAACGGATATCCGAATCCAAAATTTCGAATATCCGAAATTTTAGATTCGGATGGTGAAATCCATTATCCGAATTCGAACACCCCTAGTTCTTACCGACACAATTGATGTTTTATGCTAATTTTGTTCTAACAGCCTACCATCATGTAGTATATATAGTTTGTAAAGTCCTATACAATCTTTCTAAATCATGTAATCAGTGTTAGATTAAAGCATTTTGACGGTACTAGCTCTCAAAAATATGAATAGGATAAATCAAAACGACAATAACTATTTTAAATCTGTTGTGAATATAGCTCTAGAAATAGCCAACGAATTATGCTTTAAAGATTATGAACTATCAAAACATTTTGTTAAAAGGACAAAATATTTTATGGAAGAGTATGTCAGTTTGCAGCGCAAGAAGCTTTGTGTTAGCCTATAGAGTATTACTCATGGAACTTCAACAAAAAATTGTGGAAATTCATTTTTCTTTGTGAATTGGTATAAAAGGGCTGCTCAATAGACGGAGCCCAGCCCGATTTTAAGCCCAAAACAGGGTGTGTACTCATATTGTTCATTAGCCATTCTTGGTAACCCGCTCCCAATTAGTCAGTTACCCCAAAATGTAACCAATTAGTGTCAAAGGTTTTGACAAGCTGTGTTAACCTATATTGTGAATTAGGTGGAGTTTGTTTTTTCAAATATAAAATGTTTGCAGTGTGCGAATCATATCTGCAGACATCTATAAAAAAAGATGGACTAAACCTCTGCTATGTACAAAGTTTGATTTTTAACTTCTGCAAACTACTAAAATAAACTGAAATTTTAATAAATCGAAATTAACCCACCAATCTGCACTTCCAATTTATGTAAAAATTCTCAGTTTCTAATGATTCAAGTAGAAATTTAAACTCATTTTGCCTGAAATGTTTAGCTCATAAAATCTCAAATGCAAATCTGTCATATATAATCTAAAGTCCATTTCACCAAATCGTCCCCAAATCCATATTAACAAGCAATAAACATAACCAAAAACGCTCACATCATCCTGAAATTAACCATGTACAACGTGCTAAACAATATAAGCAAGTGAAAAAACAAAACGAAGCACAACGTTTTCAATCGGGAGAGAGAAGCACACAAAAGCAAAGGTAGCGAGAAGCAGAAGAAACACAGATGCACGAACAGAAGAAGACCACATGAAGGCGAATGAAACCTTCATTGTGCGAGAGAACTAAGGTGCGCGAGGGGACAGTGGCTAGCTGGTTGGGGAGCGCGAGGGAACGACTGAAGGTGAGGGAGAGGGTGGCCGGCGGGTTGGGGTACTCGGCCGGCGGCAAGGGTGATGGTGGGTATTGGAGAGGCAGCTGGTGGGTTGGGTATTGTAGAAGGGTTTTCATAAGGGTGATGGTGGGTTTTAAGAAGAGGTTTGAGTAGTGTTTTGAAGTTATATTTTTATGTCTGCACCAACAAAAGTACGCGCGGACGTTTTTTTAATGAAATCTCTTTGAAAAACAAAAAGTCTACAGACACTAATGTCTGCACGGCAAAAGAGACTTTACAGATGTTTTTTAAGAAAACAAATACCGCCTTAATTTATTTCTACGTGCCCAATTTATATCAATGCTTTAGTCACCCATATTGAGGCCAAAAACATCGTATATTTTTTGGTGGTATTACTATTAGAAGTGGAATTTAATCTTATTTACAAAAACCTTGTCAATTTTAAGTTGTATTTTATTTATTAAAGAGTTAAAATGGAAAGTTTTTATTCGTATAAAATACAAGTTGGTAATATAAGTGAAAAGTCATATAACGTATTTTTTTAATGTTTACAAGATCTTGATAGTGTACAAACAACCACCCCATAACCATATGTCTTCTCTTTTAAAATTTCAAGAAGCTATCACGTGAGTATGCACTTTCTAAGCAAATCCAAGTTGTACCGAAACACATTTTATGTTTTACCCTTAATATTGTACTAACGCGTGTGGTATTTTTAGTTTTTAATGTTAGTGGATGATCTTTCTGGATCGTGCAATCATAGTTAGATAGGAATATATTGATGATACTCTTGAAATATTAATAAGGTAATTCAAAAAGACAAGAAGTGGTATGTATATTAATGTTGTAAAAAATAGTTCCTAATATAGACTAGCGATTTGTGTATTATAGGTTATGATCTATTACGATGTTTTGTTGAAACAACCCACGCTTCATGGATGGGGGTGTAAGTTTGCCGATTAAAATTGTTAGCGATTAATTATGTTAATTGGCTAATGTCAGCAACAACTTAAATATTGTAGATGATTTGTTCCTCTCAATAGTAACCTAATCATTTGTAATTGTTAATATTCAACACTAACATAAGTTTTTGTTAATCGCACAATTACTACTAATCATGAAGCTCCTACTCATCACGCAGTTAGTGCCGATAAGTAAGTTCCTAATGATGGATACATTTTTATTGATGGATCATTTTCTACTGCTATTTCACATCCAGGCATGTCCAATGCGTTTTCCAGAAAGCTTACAACTACGTAGAAAAGTGTAAGTTTGGTGGCTAAATGATTACTGCTGGTAGTAACTTAGTTATTACTGGTGATTTTTATTTTAATAGTAATTAGTTCACTATTGATAGTTTGCCTTCAATGTTAACAGAAATTCCTAGAGATCACACTGTTCCTTTTCATCGTGCAGTTCGTGCTTATAAATGCAATTACTAATGATGGTGCATATCATGTTGAGAACATAGCTACAACTAATCAGCCAGTTCTTATTTACTCATGATATATTAGTTTCTAGTGATGTTTCTACCATCTAAGCGGAGCTAAAGCAAGTTTTAAAAGCTTTCGACTACTATAATTGATTTTTTGTTTGCCATGGCCACTTCTCATTGACCTCCTCTAGCGGCATCAGCCCTTAATCCTGCCAAGGGGCGCTGCACCTTTGAACCGCCAAGGCTCATTGATATTCTTCTTCTTCTTTTGTTGGTTCCTCATTGTATTCTTCATCTTCATCCGAGTCAGGAATGTGGCGGGGTGGATATTGGTATGGTTGCATTCAATAGGGAGTGTTTGGTTCACGGTAGGCATGCATGTCAAAGGAGGAACCATCAGGTTTATCAAAGGTGAATTGGCTTGGGGGTTTATTGCGTAGGCATGCCTAGCGCGCTTGGATATTGCAGATATTAATACGATTATTGTTATTGTTGGCTAGAATTGACCTCCGCGTTGGTTGGTTTTCGTGTTGACATTTGCTTCTTTTTTGGATTCATTTGGTGTGATAAGATGTTAAAAATTTGAGTAGATTATATTGGAGTATATAAGGATAAAAAGAGGAAACTCTTGGTGTTAAAATGGTTAGCAATTAAGTTTATTTATGGTGTAATCTTTTTTAAACCATCAACGGCTCTCTCCAACGTCCACAATCTCATTCAATGACCAGAATTTACCAGGCTTCGCACACGTGTTCATGAGCCCGTTTCTTGGTCTACAACTCGTTGGAGCTAGACTTGATGCAAGAACCCAAATGGCACTCCCGGTATAGTGTTACTATATTTTAATATAATTTTTAACACAAAAATAATTTCATACGTGATGTGGAAAACTAGGTATAATTTAATATTTTTCGTAATTCTCATGCGTTGAATTAAAACTACAACTAGTATTAAGCCTCCCGCGTTGCGACGGGGGCGTAAAACCTTGCCAAGTAACACCAATGTCACATTAGCGTCAGTGACCGCTAACAACGAAAAAACTCGTATTAAAATATTTAAAAATTAAAAAAGAAAAATGAATGGAAAGTAGACGTAAAAACTTTGAACCACGTACTTGAAACGTAAAAACATTAAAAGCTATAGTCCATCTAGGACTGGCATGTTGCGACAGGGCCATTAAACGGGAAAAAATTGGCGTAATAACGTTGAAGCACACCCGTACGTTACAGTCTGTTAACTCTCAAAATTTAGACCGAGATGTAAAACAAAAAATTTGTAAAAGATTAAAAGTATAGGGATCAAAGTTGAAAGTAAAAAAGTTATAGGGATTAATTTGTAAGAGATGTAAAAGTATTGGTTTTAAATAAAAAATTAAACAAAAACAAAAGACATGTACAAACTTTGATGCATATAGTACAACAACCAAAGTAACCTTAAGTTGATAATTAGTATATATTAAATTAGATGTCAAAATACTTTGTCCAAATACTTTATTTCATAAATAAAGGGTATGCATGTGAAAATAAGAATTATATGAGTATAACACGTCTTTTTCATATAACTATAATTTTGTTGTACGTTGGCCTAGAGTTGAGAAAAATAAATCTTTCACCAAAAGTTAGTGGCACATAACTCTTAACTAATCCTCTAAAATAATTTCTTTAAGAAAAAGATTGGTCGTAAAATTCCATGAGTAGTTACTCGGAACACTTATTATAAATTAACTAATTAACATTAGTAAATTTGCAATCTAGATATATTATTTTTAATAAATTTAAAACATGCTATATATTTGATTATATTAAGGTCTCCTTGATAACCGTTTACGTCTAAAAGGGTCGGTGCACCAAAAACCTGGCATGGTACCATATATGATATTTCAGTCTATTAATCTGAAAATTCGATCTATAGAGTACGACATGGTTTTAGCAACAATATGTTATCCCTACCAAAGAATCCAATGATGTAGAAATATAGGTGTGGTAACACGAAGACGAAATTATATTCATTATAATAAAACGTGATGTAACAGTTAAAAGATAGATGGTCGAAAGGCTATGATAAGTAGGATGCCTCATTTTCGTGCTTTGATCGAATGGAACATTGCCATGTTACTTGTTTAAATTATTACACTCAAGACTCTTATGTCTCTTCCAAAAGCCACAAGCAATAGGAACTTTAACAAATTTATTTTATTTTATTTTTTAAGTGTCGTTTTATATACAAAATTTTTATTTTAATCATATAAGGTTTCATAATTTATGTTCTATATACCCAATAGAAGAAGTTCTTAATCACATGATTGTTTTTGGTGATCTTTAGGCTTGGTTGGAAATCGTAGGGTTGAATGGAAATTAACACTCGAAATTGTAACATCAATAAATATTTTCTTTTTATTTTCCTTTGGCGAAAATAATATAAAATTAAACATATTTTTAATGTATGTTAACAATATTAAATCATTGTATTAAGGCGAAATCATTACTTTGACAAGTGCCAACCGAAGATGTTGAGTGCATTCACCATTTACTTCGTGAATTTGGATTAAAGACTGATATTCAATTGATTTATTCAAAAAAAATAAAAAGTAAATTACAAATTATGTCCTTTATTAATATACGAAATTACATGATATGTCATTTAGTTTTAATAATTAAATTCAATGTCTATTTTTCAAAATATATGCGCACCTATTGTACTTTACACTAACTTTCATTTAAATATACAGTTAATTCAGTTATGTATCTTTCACATGATGGATATTTTTGTCATTTTCTTTTCACATCTAATATATTAAACAAGTAAAAAAATTTAATAATTTTATATGTAAAATAAAATTAAAAGATATCGGACCGTTGGGTAAGTCGGTGAACCCGCATCATTCTTATACTCAACACCATTAAATCCAACATCTCTCTCTCTTTAATACTCCAATACCGGTTGTCTTCACCACCACCTACAACATCTTAACACCATTGAATCCCCTTGAAATCGAACAAAAAAGGCGGCATGATTCAAATCCCTAATTCACTTTTTTGTAATTCGTTACTCTTTGAATTTCTGTTTTATGTTGTTGTGTGATTAACGAGTAACTCACAATCCATTTTTGGCTTTTGCAAATATATACGCAATTCAAAGAATCACAAGTAATCTTCAAGTTTGTGTTCCTTATTATATTTCATTATTTGTTGTTATGAGTAGTTGATAAAGTATTTACGGTATTTTTTGGTGTTATTTGTTATTGTGCGTAGTTGATAAAGTATTTACGAGTATTTTCTGGTGTTTATTATTGATTTTCAGACATATTTGTGACTTCGACTTCTTAGTTTAGTAAATGTTATTAGAGGTTGTTGTTAGTAATTTTTTTACAACTAGTCGAATGAAAACAAACTAAGAGGGATTCCTTTCACCGACTTATACAACGGTCTGATATCTTTTAATTTTTTTCATTTAAAATTTTTTATTTAAGTTTTTTTAATATATTAGATGTGAAAAGAAAATGACAAAAATACCCTTCATGTGAGGGTGCACATAACTGAGTTACCTGTACATTTAGATGAGAGTTATTATAAAAGACAATATGTGTGCAAATCTTTTAATAAAATAATATTCTATGTAATTATTAGAACTAAAGAACATAGTATATAATTTCGTATATTAATAAAAGACACAATTTGTAGTTTACTCAAAAATAAAAATAAAAACACATATTATTGAGATAGTCATGATGGTGAAAGGACAATCCGATCTTTATTAAACAAAATTAATTCATTGCATCTGTTTAAGAATCCACAAATCGTCCATACAATGTGAGGCATAACTAAGCCTCCTAAACTCCACCAAGCAAACTAATTCAGTGTCTTAATATATAACAAAAGCAACCATGAAAGCAATCTTAGTACTAAATTTTAGTGAACATAAAAAAAGCTGTTATGTTGATTTAATTTTCTTATAATTAGATTCAAATTAAGTGGTTTTTATACGTTTCAAGTATCGTGCACAAGTTGTAATTCACGTGATTCAATTGGTTATTATACATGTCTTATAAGTTTTCTAAGTTTTCTGATAACTAGTTTTTATTATACCAAATGAAAAAAACTTAAATGGCTTGAGATCTGTTTGTATTGCATGTGATTATTTAAAACATATTTTTTTGATTAGTGGTTAGTCCTACTTTATAAGTAGATATTTATTTTTCTTTTCAGCATTTGCTTTTTGTATTTGTTTTCTTAATCAACAACGTTAGTGCTACCTTATCGTTTCACTATTCATATAATAATCTTTTGAGGTGACCGTGCATTTCCTTTTGAGAGAGTGATCGGTTTAGATGGTGACAGTCTCGTACTTAATTTGTGCTTAAACCCCAACACACAACTCACTTTAAAATATAATGTGTAAGTATTATACTATGTGAATCCAACAATATTAAAAAACTAATAAAATGGTTGGGTGTTTCCTCTTTTTGTTCAAGATTAATAGCTTGCGTATAAGCCGATCACCAAAAGTATTTCCTTTCTGTCAGCTAACAAGAGTCTAGAACACTTTGATTTTTCCTTTTCAAGATTATTATTACCCACAAGCCAACATAAATAAAAATAAACGTGTCTCAAGAACACAAAACTAGTCGGAATGCATAATACATGTAAGAATGTGATATATATGTGTTTGGCACCTTTTCCACACGTTTACATGTTTACATATATATTCTTATTTTTCTCGTTTAAAAGCCCCGTCACAATATGCGAGTCTTAGATCGACTTAGTTATTTTTTTAATGTTTTACATTTCACGTGCGAGGGTTCGACATTTTTAATCTTTAACTTTTCCGTTTTAACCCAATATTTTTACATATTTAACAATTTAGTCCCAACAATTTTTACTTTCAAATTTGATCGCATATACTTTTCATATTTACAAATTTTGCATTTTACATTTCGGTCTGAATGTTGCGAGTTAACATGCAGCAGTGTATGTGTGTGGTTCGACATTTGTATGCACATTTTTCCCGTATAACGGCCCCACCACAGCGCTCTGTTCCTAGGTCGACTTACTTATTGTTTTATATTTTTACGTTACACCTGCATGGTTTAACGTTTTTACGTCTAATTTTCGTTCAGTTTATTTTTTTCATCTTTTATTTCTTTTTTGATACGATTTTTTTCGGTGTTGGTGGTCACTGACGGTAGTGTGTCATTGGTGCTACCTGGCATGGTTTTACGCCGACCGCCGCAATGCGGGGGATTAATACTAGTAAAATACTAATTACCAACATAATAATTATATATTATATTACTAAACGAAAGGTTACACCCTCAATAATTCTTATATATTCAACATATTAATTATATATTATATTACTAATTATAATGTTTTAGTGGGTTGAGTTCACTTTTTTATAAAAATATAATTTCTTACTTTTAACCCCAATGTTTTTATATATTTTATGACATAACCCTTTTATTTTTTACTTTCAACTATGGTTTCCTATACTATTCATCTTTAACAAAAAAATTTGTTTTACGTTTCGCTTTAAACTTTACGAGTTAACACTCCGCAACGTGTAGTATGGCTCAACGTTATTATGCCTATTTTTTTCCCGTTTAACAACCCCGTCACAACATACGGATCTTAGATCGACTTAGTTATTTTTTTAATATTTTACATTTCACGTGCGGGGTTCGACGTTTTTATGTCTACTTTTTGTTTGGTTTTAACTTTCTCTTTTTTATTTCTTATTTAATACGAGTTTTTTCTGGCATTGATGATCGCTGATGGTAGAGCAAAATTAGTACTACTTGACACAGTTTTACGCCCGCAGGGGCTTAATACTAGTTTAATATTTTATGTATGTATGCATGCATGCATGCATATATGTATGTATGGTATGTATGTATGTATGTATTTATGTATGTATGTATGTATGTATCGGCAGAGGGAGAAGAATTGACTTGGCTTTTTGTGGCGGTCGGGAACCCATTACGAAGGGGTTGTATAAAGAAGATCATTGCTTGTAGTCTCCATCTTCCTATATCGTGATTCAATTATGCTTAATGATGGTTATGTAATATAGAGATTTTGTTTTATAGTTTAAAGGATAATTGTGTCAATTTATATGTTTAACAATTTAAATCAATAGAATTAACTTTTTTGGATGAAAACGATAAATTTTTAAAACCTTGAGAAGCAAGATGCACATAAACAATTTTTGATAGAAAATGACAAATGTGAACAAAATACAAAGAGAAAAATAACAATTTGCACAAAATAAAATATAATGACAGTCGAAACACAAGAAAAAATAAACAAAAAAGTATTTAAAGTTTAAATTTACAATAAAAACATAAACAATAGCAAAAAAATGATTAGAATATTAATTTAATACTTAAATATAAATATTAGTCGCAAGTCATTGGCAATATTCAAAATTAAAATTAAACGTTGTTGCAAGACAATCACAATATATTAAAAAAAATATAACTAATATAAATGATGGAAGCAAAACCGTTGCAGAAATTAGGGATGCGAACAAACCGAACGAAAATGAACGACGTATTGTACGTGTTCGTTCACTAAGAAAATAACTTGTTCATGAATTGTTTCCGAACGCTTATCGAACGACAGTTCTTGTTCGTGTTCGTTCATTAAAATGATGAATTTGTTCATGTGCTGTTCACGAATATAAACGAACGCATACGAAGGTAAGGCGAACACACACAAATATTCATGAATATTAATGAACACAAATGAAATTTCCTAAAATAAACAAATTAAATACAAACCACCATATATTGATTTTATAACTAAATTTACAAACATTATGTAATAACCACCAAAGATAAATAACATCTCAAACATAACTTTTGAATGAACGAACACAAACGAACGTTAACGAACACCTTATCGAACGTTCACGAACATAAATGAACGAACACAGCCTGTGTTCATGTTTGTTCGTTTAACTAAACAAACAGAATTTTCTTGTTCGTGTTCGTTCATTTATTAAACGAACGAATATAAATGAACTTCCTAACGAATGGTTCACGAACTATTCGCTGAACGTTCGATGCGTTTACAACCCTAGAAAAAATTGATGAAATTAGGATTATGATGGTTAGTTAGGGTCATTGATGGTCAATTAGAAACAATACTAATGATCAGTTGTAGTCATTAATGGTCAACTAGAGTTATCAAGACCAGTTAAAGTTATTGGTAATCAATTCGGGTTATCAATGGTGAAGTTAGGATTATCATTGATTAAACTAGTGTCCTTAATGGCTAATGAAGGTTAATGATAGTCGGTCATGAGGGTGTATGATTGATTAAGACTTCCTGTCAACCGTTACGACTTATGATGACAGATGATATTTCCTAGTGCAAGCTGTCATATTTGCCTCCTGTTGGTGTATATGGTGGTGTAGAAATGAGAAAGTGTTAGCGACCGAATGGTGATCGAAGAAATCAAAAGGTGGTCGTTCTTTTGGGTTAGCAACCGAATAGCTAGTGGAAAATGTTTATGGTTTCAATGGTGTACGCGTCCCAGTATTGTGGAATCCTTGATATAATGGTATTTTTGTTGTATTTTGATGAATTGTTGGTGTTTTGTAATTTGTGCTTCTGTCTTGCTTGTGCATTTTTTTGAAATTTAATAAAAGAGTAAATTACTATTTTGGTCTCTGTGGTTTAAGCATTTTAATCATTTGAGTCTAAAAAATAATCTTTTAACCAATCAAGCCCTATGGTTTGTATTTCATAACACTTTCAGTTCAATCCACTAATAAAGTTAGATTTTTTTATTAGTTTCTAATAAAATGATCAAAATGTCTTTGAACTGAATTGGTAATTTAAGAAAACCTCAAAAACGTAAATTACTCTTATATATTAAAAAAATGTTTTTGTTTTTATTTTTATTTGTAAAGATTTTGTAAACGTGTTTTTAAATCTTTTGGTTTTATTTAATGTCCTTTCTTTAACAATCGGGTTTTAAACGTCTTTTTTAAACCGTTCGATTTTGTTGATGTATTTTTTAACCGTTCAATTATTTAAAAAAACTTTTTTAAGCCGCTCAACTTGTTAAAGTTATTTTTTAAATCTTTAGGCTTACTTAAACGTTAATCGTTTTTCCATTTAATTTGTTCAACTTATTTTAAAGCTTTTTTTTAACTGGTTTGATTTTTTTAAATGTATTTTTAAACCTCTTTTTTAATGAACATAGTTTTTTTTATTACAATTGTTTGGCTTATTTAAGCATGTATTTTAAATGACTTTTAAAATCGTTCAACTTATTAAACTTTTTTCTAAACTGTTAACTTTTAAAATGATTTTTAAAAAACCAGTAGGCTTATTTTTAAATCATTTTGTTTATTTAAGCGTCTTAAATAAATCAAACGGTTTTAAAAAGTCATTTTAAAGTCAAAAAGTTTAAAAAAAAAGTATAATTAGGCCAATGGTTTTAAAAGTCATTTAAAAAAGAAACTCAAATAAGCCGAACGGTTAAATAGCTACGTTAAAATTAAAAACGGATTAAAAAGGCGTTAAAAAATCAAACAGTTAAAAAACATTAAAATAAGCTAAATATTTTAAATAAAACAAATGGTTTAAAAAAGACGTTTAAGTAAGCCTAAATGTTTAAAAAAAAGTTTAATAAGTCGAACGGATTAAAAACGTCTTTTAAATATGATGTCCTGTTGAAAAATACATTAAAAACCTAATGTTTTAAGAAATACTTTAAAACCGCCAGTTTGAAAAAAAGAACATTTAAAAGAACAAAGCGATTTAAAATTTTGTTTAAAAATTTGAAAAATAAACACATTTTTTAAATATATATAAGTGTAATTTACGCTTTTGATCCCTAAGGTTTTCTAAAACTACCAATTCAATCCAATGACATTTTGTTTATTATATTAGAAACTAACAGAAAAATCTAACTTTGTTAGTGTATTGGCTGAAAAAGTTATGAAACACAAACCACAAGGCTTGATTGGTTAAAAGATTCATTTTTGAACTCATATGGTCAAAATACTCAAAACACAGAAACCAAAATAGTAATTTACTCTTAATAAAATTATGCCGTTCAAAAAAAAAAAGATAAACTTGTTAATACGGTCAAACATAGTGAATGTGGTCAAATG
This sequence comes from Flaveria sonorensis, assembly GCA_025506505.1. Lineage (NCBI taxonomy): Eukaryota > Viridiplantae > Streptophyta > Magnoliopsida > Asterales > Asteraceae > Flaveria > Flaveria sonorensis. The sequence continues at coordinate 59,171,239 of CM046440.1, read as the reverse complement.
GTTTATTTTGACCGATTTGTGACTGAAGTTACAGTTATAAATGTATAATTTTCTAGTAGTAACAACATAAGACTCGTCGTGGTTTTGTTACTTAATACTCTCCAATCTCATGCATGGATATACACAATTTCCTAGTAACTCATGAATCTTATTTTGTTACAAATATCGTATGGGATGCCGATCTTGAAATTGGAAAAATTTTTGACTTGATTTATAGAATATTTAAATCAAAATTTATAATTTAAATAGTTTTATGTTTTTCACAATTTAGCATGTTATTTATTACATTTTCTAAAATTACATAATAGTTTAATAATATTCGATTTTGGTGTGGTAAATGGTTCAGGTAATCAAAGTATATCACTGAATATCATAGTCTTTCTGTACTCGTGAAACATTTTAAAACTAATCTTTTGCCTTAATACATGGTTTAGATGCTTCAAGTTTTGCGCTTTTTAGTCGGCTTCAACTTTGTTCGCAATCACTGCTACTTCTTTCTTAAACACATAAAAATGTTTAATAACTCAGTTTTTCATACAAAGTCGTTTTTACAGTATAATCAATTAAACTAATCTTTTAGGGCCTAATAAAATTGAAAAAAAAAACAACTTCTACATATATTAAGCTGAAAATATATGTAATAATCCGTTAATTTTTATGTATTTAGAGAAAATTTAGAAGACATAATAAATTGATTAAATGTTAACTTATGAGGTTCTTGTAAATTTTTAAGATGAAAGAGTGTTGTTAAGGAAAAAAAATACGTGTTGTTAAAAAGATAATATAGTTACAAATCGATTTGTGTTTGAGATAAATTTTTAATGATTTTTCTATATAATAAAAAAAAAACCACTTTTTCTTTCACAAAAAGAATCTCGATTTCGGAGTTAGCTTTATGTTTCAAAATATATTGAGCCGCGCATGTGATTATTTTACCAAATTATGTTAAGGGAACATATCTACGTTTTTTAGGTAGTGCATTTATACAATTTATGTGATATCTTAACATCTTTGTGCATACATTCACAAAAGTGTTAGAAGACTAGGCATTCGCATAGCAATGTGTCGTCAAACTAAAATTGTTCAGTTCCTTATAAAAAATGTTTCTACAACGATGAATAGTGCTTTATTTCAACTACAAAATCGAGATATATTACTTAATTGGTCAGGTTCTGTAATCGTATCTTATTATTTTTATAATCGAATTCCCTAGAAAATAATAGAGTTGAATTTTGAGATTATATTACATATCGTAACTATGTTATATTAGCCCGTGCACAGTAGTGATATGTGATCAGACACACAAAGACAAGAGCTAGAACACTAATATAAAATCATACGAAAAATAACAAAGGAGCTACGTTGTATGATCAAATCCACATCCTTGGTGACACCGGCAAGTTAGCTACTATTATCAGATTATTGTTTACAGTTATAAGCAAATTGTATTTATATGCCATAATATATGGTAAACTATCCATAAGGGCCAATTTAATGAAATAAAATTTGCAATAAACTACAATAACACATTAAGCTACAACACTTGACAAAAGCACAACCTTGGCCATTAAGGGCATATCCCTTGCCTCAAACATTCTACTTTTTGTTAATCATAAACCAAAACGTATTACCCAACCATCGAGATGTAAGATTCTTGTTAATCCCTAGAACTTACTATTGCTTAAAAAGAGCTTCTTCCCTTAAGTCTTCTCCAATATTAGATTTTCCTCTTTGTTGATATTTGTTGTAGCCGAAATTCCATGAACAACTTTTCATTGTTTTTGACATCCTTAAACGAATTAAAGAGACTTTTGACAGAGCATATATGATGGATGGCTCCCGCTCCCGTGTTAACCCACCACTCTCTCGTGTTGGAAACGCCTAAGTTAATGTTATAATCATAGAATCAAATTCATGGATACAAGTTTGTCTTCCATCATATTTGGTACTGGTTGATTATGTCGTGTAAACATTTTATATTCTGCAGCTTGTTGATCATGTTAGTCACATTTTTAACATGTTCCTTAAGGCTTAAACGTGTGAGGGCTTTTCTTCACACCTCTATTCCTTGAACCCATATATATAAAATTTTCTTGTTCCTTTCTTCGGATTTGTAATTATTTGTAACTAAATTTAATAAATCAGTTATAATTACCGTTAAATATTAGAAGGAAATATGGGCGAGTCAATCAGAAGCGTTACACACGCCAATAATACCTGAATTTTTTTTTAAACGAAATTAAAATATTAGTTAAACTTTTTTTTAATAATTTTTAAAGACAATAAAAATTTAAAATACTAGTTAGAGAAAGTGTTTTATAAAACCGAATTGAAACTTCTAGAGAATATGTTTTTTCTAATATTTTTTAAAGTTTTTTCTTGCTTTCTTAACTGCATTTTTTTAAAATTTTAAAATCTCGTTTTGAATTTTATTATAGATTTTTTAAACGTGTTATATTTAAATTTTTAAAAAAGTGTTTTTTTTTAAATACGTTTTTATTTTTTTATAAAAGGCTTTGGAACCTTTTATTTTTAATCTTTCTAGAAAATAATAATTGTTCTAAAGGAAAATATGTAAAGTTTTGATTTTGATTTTCAGAGAATGGAATGACAAGTAAGAAAGGTGGTATAATTAGCCTAACCCATTGAAAGTGGCCTCCTTAAATAATAAAAAGTTACCCCTCTATTTTCTCACTTTAAACAGAAATTACCCTGAATTTTCTCATGTTGAAATCTTTTAGCAGCCATCTAGCCATATGATGATCGAGCCCATTTACTAAGTTATGCACTAGATGATAGAAGCAGAATTCTATTTACACTCTATATATCCTTAAGCAACCATCCATGAACTTCTAAGAAACTAAGAAGAATCATAAGGATTAATAAAAGTGTTAAAACTTGAAAGATATACATTTTTTACTTAGAATTTCTGACATGATACGAACCATCACATAAGCTTTTGTTTTATGCTATAATTTAATTGATTAGTTATTTTATGTTAAACTTTGAAAGATAAAAGCTAAATAAGCATATGATTTACTATTCAAATATAGTGTAACACTTTCCATGTTGAATTCGTGTCTTGTTTGAGTTCGTGAAATCATGTTTATGCTTGGTTCCATATCACACCCCGGCTAAAGCGGAAACACCGAGGCGTGATAAAATTGAATCATAATACAAGGATAAAAAGTATTAAAGAAAATTAATTATTAAAATTGAATAGTTGGTTACATCCAATCAAGTAAATAAGTAAATTAATTATTAACAAATAAACCAAACAAGTAAATAAGTCTTTATTTTATTCAAAGTTTAACTAGGTCCAACTAAAGCTTATCTTTGAAACCTAGCATGAGCAAAGCAACGAATTTAGTTTTCATTACCTGAAAACATGCTAAAATATGTCAACTAAAAAGTTGGTGAGCACATAGGTTTAGAAGTATACATATAGTAGATAACAATATACAAACCAATACACAATTTTCCAAATACAAGTAAGTAAACTATTATACATTAGTCCAAAACCAACCCTAGTGATCGATTGCCCTCCCATCTAACCCTCTGACACAAGAGGTCAGACTAATTGTATGCTTGTCTAGTATGCAGTTTCTAAACATCCAGCTCCTTTCAAGTCACAAAGAATACGTTGACTCAAAGGACGCTCGGTATTGATTGGCATGCATCAACCCGAGTACCGAATGGACTTGTCAGGCCAATAGATCTATCTATGTACTCCCGTGGCTTCCCCGAAGTTAATGGTCATGTAGATTTTAGAAAAATAGAGGGACTTTCTAGTAAAAAGTATCATAGAATATAGCAACATGTATAATCAGTTTAGTGTTACTAGTATAAGAAAGTTGTCATTAAGTTTGCAAAAGACTAGTTTGACGTTAGAATTTGAATTTCCAGTTTGATATACAGAGCATGTTTCCACCCCAAAATACAAAAGAAAAATGGTCTATGAACTCAACTTGTAAAGTAGGTGGGTTGATCTTGCAACTTATAGTAACTTGGAGTGAGGATTGCCTTAAGTTAGTTTATTTAGTTAGTTTATTGAATTTGTCGATAGTTGAGGAGTTGTTATTATAAAAGTTTAAGAATGGTTGTCGTATACTAGATATGTTTCATCCCAAAGTAGCACATCCAACAAAAAGATTCCTAGGAAAGAGTTGGTGGATTTTCATCACTTAAGTACCCCGTCTTTTCTTAGCTAGAACATTTTATTTGCCATACAACTACATACCGGGTGCAACGATTGTAGATATATACTAGACCAAGTCAAAGGTGTGTTTAGTATGTTTATAAAGTATAAGAAACAAGTGTAAATATAAGTCTAGCAAGGATGGAAAAGAACAAGTTGTATAATATAGGGTTACAGTTGAATACATGAAGAATTTTAATAAAAACATGATTCCAGTTGATAGATAATCAAAATAATCATTAAATTTTGGATTCTTATTGTTTAAAACATGTTTATATTACTTATTTTATAATAAAAATTGTTTCATTACATTATATTCACGAAACTATTGTTGCAAAATTTAGAGTTTTGATAGTTTTGGACAGATTCGCGCACTAAACTTGCGCGAGCTGTTTGAGAGGTCAAATCAATGAGTTAGAAGACGTTCTTTATGTAGTTGGAAAGATGAAACTCTGAATTTTATTATTAAAAAAATAATTATCGAAAAAGTGTTTGGTATGAGGGCGATATGACTATCCGAAGATGGCCCTATGAATCTGTCAAAATCCGAAAATTTAAGTTTGATGTGTTTAAGCAAAGTTTTGATGATTTCATATTTATTTGATGCTTTGATCCATCTTAAATTTTGATTACTAAAAAACATATTATTTAATCATAGATCTAAGCTAGTTATAATTGAATTTTGATAGAACAAAATTGGAAAGGTATGAACACAAAGAACACGAATAACACTAAAACTTACTTGATGAGGAAAGCTTTTTAGATCTTCAAGGGAGTTTCTATGGGTGAGATTTTTTGCTATGAGAGTTCTAAATTTAGATTTTTGTATGAAAAATAATAAGAATTAAACCCCTATTTATAGTGGAAAATTTAATGTTTTAGGTTTCAATTAAGATAGATTTTCTTAATATTTTTATTACTAAAAATCATATATCTTAGTAGGGATAGGGATGAATGATTTTTTTTTAATATTCTAGAGTTTGAATAAGTTTGATTAATTATTTGTTACATTTAAGATAATTACTAGTTACTTATTTATTAGTTTATTAGATATATATCACTTAAATGATTAAAATAGTAAAATATATATATATATATATATATATATATATATTTGTAATTATCCATGCATACATATATACATATATATACATATATATACATATATATATATATATATATATATATATATATATATATATATATATATATATATACATATATATATATATTCTATTTTATTATTATAAGACTTAATTTAATTAATTAAATCTTTGTCCTTTTAACAAAAGTTACATATGTAACCCTAAGTTATGCATATATAAACTTTTGCTCTTATAGTTATATGTGTTTTATTTATGTAGTAATTTAGTATTATCTTAGACTTCAATTAATTCTAGAGCAATTCTAAATTACTATTTCTAGCAAAATCAAATATTTACACTGCTATTATAGAATTACATTAGCATGTAATAGTATTACAATGAATAATAATGTATATAATATAAGATAGTTTCTACAAATAAGTTTTTAAATTCAATCGATGCTTACATGAAGTACTAGAAGAATCAAAGAGCTAAACATGAAAAAAAAACATGGATGTTACATTCCACCTATCAATCAGCAAACACGACCATCTACACAGCAAACACGCTCATCTAACGCCTCTAGTTTTAATAGATTTCTTTAAAAATGTTGCCATCTTGAACTAGTTATTAGTGATGTGTGCTTGCTGTTTGTGTACAAAAAACGAGGTTTATAGTGGTACTAATTCCGATTTTTTTCTTCTTTCTTCTGATGAAACCTGCATTCTGAGGGGTAGGAGTGAGGAGAAAAAGCTTTTATAGTTTGAAGAGAGTTAGAGGGTTGTGAATTGTAATTTGAGGTGGAAATGCATTGCTTAAGATATATATCTATATATTATTCGCATATTGTAGGAGATCTAATAACCATAAGCAAGAAAATGGTACTTATAGGCATGGGATATGACTTTCATTAATCATATATAGTTCGTATCATCTTCGCTTCGTCATAAAAAAAACAAACGACGACTTCAAAAAGCTACTTGTCAAACATGAACATGTAGCAAGAGAAACCATTTTTACATTTGTTTTTATAGAGCTTCTCATTTTGAATTAACACGATAAGCGACGCTTGGTTCGAGTCCATTAGTGGTGTTCACAGATTTCCTTTTTTCTTAAAGTAATAAATAATTTTTAATTTTTTAAAGTACTTTATATATGAAAAATACAGTTTGATCAGCAGTTATTTTTTGGTTTTTTATGGTTTTGCCACAACATTTTTTGGGGTTTACACTTTACCACTTGGTATATTTGAGGGGTAGTTTTGGAATTTTCATTCTGACTATATTATCCACGCGGACCACGCGTCCTTATCTTCTTCAAACACGCACAGATACCTGTGCTTCATTTGTGTGTTATAGATCTGAAATCTTTTTCCGACCGTTTGGTCACAAACGTGGGTTGTGGGGTTTCCCGGCGGGTTCGAACCTGTAAGTGAGTGGTTTCGTCGGCGTTGGTTAAGACGGGTTTTAGGGGTTGCCGTCGGGTGAGGGCATTTGCCTTTTGGTTGCCCGTTTCCGGCGAGGCGGTCCCCATTTGTCACCTATTTGAGAGCTACCGGTGACCAAGAGGCGGTGGCTCTTTTTCGTCGGTGCATGGTGTTGCCGGCGTTGGTTTTGACAGGTTCTGGGGGTTGCCATCGACTCAGGGCATTCGCCTTTTGGCTACCTATTTCTGACGAGGCGGCCCCCATCTATCATGTCCGATTATCCTCTGCCTCCTCTATTTTGATGTTTTGAGTTCTGACCGGGTGGTGCGAACTGAGTTTTGACCACCGCCTCCTCTATTACGGTGGTGGTCCTTTGGTTTGTCGCGAGGCGTAATCGGTTATGATACCCGCCGATGATAGCCTTTTATCGATGTGAACATTTTCAGGCTCCAATTGGAACCATATTCGTTAGGAAGAGCTATTGTAAGCTCTTTTTTCTATATGATCGATGATGATGGTTGTAGCTCATATGAGATCTGGTTGTATCCGTCTCTCAGACCCCTTCTCGTTGCTCATCTTCGACAACTGATGGGCTTCTACATACCTGTTCTGGTAGGTTGTCGATCATTAAGGTTTGGTTTGCTTTTCAAAATTTGGTCGATGACGATGGGTTTAAATGCAACCGAGACCTAGTGGGCACAAACCCTTGGTTTTTTGTTGGGTATATTGTTTTAGATCTGTTTGGAAATCCTCTTCCTCATCATAAATAGCTTGCTTGCTGGGTTTTTTATTTGGTTTATGTTCTTGACCCTATGATGGTAAAATTTAGTTCATCTGAGGGTTTGTTATGTTTGTTTGGATCATGAGGCAAAAGAAACTAAAGCTTTTGTTTGGTTTATATTCTTGGCTCTATGAGGGTGAAATTTAGTTCATCTGAGAGTTTATTATATTTGTTTAGGATCATGAGGCAAGAGAAACTCAGGCTTTTTTTTTGTTTATGTTTTTGGTTCTATGATGGTGAAATTTAGTTCATTGAGGTTTTATTACATTTGTTTGAGATCATGAGATTAAAGAAACTTGGGCCTTTTATTGTTTAGGCAAGGTGTTCCTATAGGTTGCAGTTGCAATGAGGTGGCGTTTCTATGCTTCCAAACACCTTGATTGTTGTTGGTTGTCTGTGTTGGTAGTGTTGGTATGTTGGTAATGTCATACGTAATCGTTTGAAGGCTATGATGAAGAAAAAAATAGTATTTGTTTGGTTTGGCATCGCTTTTGCATTGCAGCCACAACTGATCCACTATTCTGAGTCTTGGCTATCGATCAAAATTAATTGTCGTGCATAAAACAAACGGTTTTCGAATACACATCTTATTGTTGGTCGTTAATATTCGCGCAACGCGTGACGTTGAAAACGACTAGTTAGAATTAAAAGCACCCATACCATAAATAGTGGACAAATTGATTGCGACTTCCAATCCTACGTTTGTTACACTATTATTTAGAAACCTCTTTATTGGGTAAGGCAATAGAGTTGGTAACAAATTTGAATATTTTAACAACATAAATTTATAAATACGTATATTATTGGGTTTAATTAGTGGTGAAAATTTCTAACATAAGCAGAAACACAACACAAACTAAAAATAATAATAATAAATTATTATTATTATTATTATTATAATAATAATAATAACAATAATAACAATAATAATAAAAAACCAGGTTTTTGGTTATTATATCCAGGTCGTTTAAAAAAAAAAGATAATGTTAGTTTAATTAAAGTGGCCATGTTTAGGTTGATCAGATTAACTCCTATAGTTAAAGATGTCGATTCGCCAACCTGTTAATAAAACGGATCTACCAACTAACCCGTTTAAAGCACTTTTTAGAACCCACCGACCCATACTAAGATCTTAACAATGAAAATGATGCATGAACATCTTTGCATCTCCAACAAAATCTTCCATTCAACATTTACAACTTAGTTATTATTCGCCAACCTACGAACATATTTGACACATATATAAACTGGTTAAAAGGATCATGTTCGTGTTATACGAATATAATTGTGTACATGCAAGGATTAATAATTTTTATATGAATAAAAGTCTAAGTCGTCTCCAGGTTAAACAATTCAACTTGCTAACACTACTAGACCAACACAGTTAGGTTAATGATCTACCCTCGTTAGTAATCTATTAGCCAAAGTCATCATCAATAATTCAGTTTGACCCGTTTGAAATGGGGCTTTAATACTTGGGGCCATGCCCTGAATCAAAGATATCATATCATGCTTACGTAACAAACAATTATAAAACTCTAAATGGATATAGAAAGGCCACGTTCATCAGAATATTATTATATCAATATCTTTTTAAACCTCTCGCGTAGAGGTGTACAAACCGGTTTTTGGGGTCAAACCGGTCCGTTTTCAACCGGTTTAAACCCCAAACCGGTTCGGTTCCTAAACCGGTTTCAGGGCTAGGATATTCAAACCTATCGAATCGATCCGGGCCAGTTTGAAAACCGGTTCGGGTTTTTATTTTTTTTTAATTTAAATTTTCCAAACTCCCAAAACAGTTCAAAGAAGAAACGCCCAAACAGATGCGTCCGAACAGTGCTCATGCGCCCGAACAGTGCTCATGCGCCCACAGTGCTCATGCGCCCAAACAGTTCTCATGCGCACACAGATGCCCACAGTTCTCATGCGCCCAAACAATGCTTGTGCGCCTGAACACTTGGCCAAATTTCAGAAGTTTTTCACACTTATCAAATTATTCAAAACTTGTTTAATTGATCTAAAACATTATTTATTTTTATCAAAGATTACACATTTATATAAATTATTTATAAATATTAAAACATAAAACATAAAACATTAAATAAAAATATAATTATGATTTATGATACATGAAAAATTAAATATGATTATTTATTTTTATCAAAGATTACACATTTATAAAAATTATTTATAAATATTAAAACATAAAACATAAAACATTAAATAAAAATATAATTATGATTTATGATACATGAAAAATTAAATATGATTATTTATTTTTATCAAAGATTACATAAAATGTAAAATAAAGATACTATTCAAAACATATTAAGAGTTCAAATGACGTAAACTTTATTCTTCACCACCAGAACCAGAGGTATTACGAAGGAACTCGTCATATGCCGCTTCATCATCGGTCATTTCAGGTGTCAATCCATCGTCTACTTCGTCTTCATATATTTCGGCTTCATATTCTAATTCTCCTTCAAGTGAGCATTTGTCTTGTATTCTTTCAGCTGCATCCAAATAATCCTTCAAGCAAATACACATTTCACCTGCTTCGGGAGTGAGTTGGGTTCTTCGTATTGATATAATCCTGCCACTAACAGAAAAAACAGATTCCGAAGCTACAGTGAAAGCTTGGACGGTTAGTAAATCTCGGGCCATGGTGGATAGGATTGGAAATTGATCTTCCTTACCTTTTCACCAAGCCAACAAGTCAAAATTTTTAAAATCTTGTGGAGTCATGGTGGATAAAAAGTTTGTTCCACTATACCTCCCGATTTTACTATTCTGAGTGTTATCACGTTGAAGTTTATTGCATTCATCTCTTAAAGTATTATACAAAGCAAACATTGGATCACTTGAACCTTCGTCATGTGCCGCATGCCGCATAGACTCATGTATGTTTGATGTTTCACCATATTTTGCTAAATAAACATAAAAAATTTGGCCTAAATGTGTGTTAAAATTATTTTTTACACTTTGAGCATAATATGAGTTTTCTTCTTCTAAATCCAAATTAAAAGTAATTTTATCAAGTAAAGTTTCAACCCCCGACGTATTTAAACATGGGTTTAAGGCAGCAGCACATGTAATAACCGGATGCATTTCTTTAAAATATTATATCCGAATAAGGTCTACCCCTACACGACAACTCATTTAATTTTGAAGTAATTAAGTAAATTTGGTGAAGTACTAATGGACTCGTTGGATAATAAACTCCAGGAAGACAAGTAGTTGCGGTTTTAAAAACATTAAGCATTTTGGTTATTTCTTCAATAATAGCCCAACCCAATGGATGGTAAGTCGAAGTCTTTCCACGACTCACTAAAGCATTATGAAAGGCTATTAAACTTTATTTTTGGTCAATAGCCTTTTCAAACATGTTACAAGTCGAATTTCATCTTGTACGTCCCAATTTAGACCTAAACATTTGGAATTTACGTCTTTACAAAACTTGCGATACCTACACTATCTTTGGTTACTGCTAAAAATATCACGTAACATTCTTTTAAAACTATCTTTTAATGATTCAATAGTTTTTAAATCGTCTTGAACGACTAAGTTTATGATGTGCGCAACACATCGACTATGAAAAAACACACCGTCACAAATTGGTTTATATTTTAATTTTAGGTGTTCTATCGCAAGCGTATTATTTGACACGTTATCAAAAGAATATAGAAAAATTTTTAGATGTTATTTGATTCTAGCTTATTAACAATTTCTATTAGAAGATGTATAAGGTTATAAATAAAGTATCACACATGAATGACATAAAAAATATATATGTTAGCTTGCATGCTCCAAGGTCGTCAAATTATGTCCAATCTTTGTCATTTTTAATTTCATCACTTGACTTACAAATCCAAATTTGTGTATGTATTAGTGTTTCGACAACTAGAAGGGACAAATAACTTTTATGTGTTTCCACAACTCTTCCACTCGTATAAAAAGTAGACTTAAAAGCACACCTAAAACCTGAATGGCTAATAAATCTAGAAAAATAAAAAATCAAATCTTTAGAACTTAAAAGCCTAAAAATATTATACAAAATATATAAGTAAACATACCTTTACACATTTTGGTCACTAACAGAAAAAACAGATTCCGAAGCTACCGTGAAAGTTTGGACGGTTAGTAAATCTCGGGCCATGGTGGATAGGATTGGAAATTGATCTTCCTTACCTTTCCACCAAGCCAACAAGTCAAAATTTTTAAAATCTTGTGGAGTCATGGTGGATAAAAAGTTTGTCCCACTATACCTCCCGATTTTACTATTCTGAGTGTTACCACGTTGACGTTTATTGCATTCATCTCTTAAAGTATTATACAAAGCAAATATTGGATCACTTGAACCTTCGTCATGTGCCGCATGCCGCATAGACTCATGTATGTTTGATGTTTCACCATATTTTGCTAAATAAACATTAAAAATTTGGCCTAAATGTGTGTTAAAATTATTTTTTACACTTTGAGCATAATATGGGTTTTCTTCTTCTAATTCAAAATAAAAGTAATTTTATCAAGTAAAGTTTCAACCCCCGACGTATTTAAACAAGGGTTTAAGGCAGCAGCACATGTAATAACCGGAGGCATTTCTTTAAAATATTATATCCGAATAAGGTCTACCCCTACACGACAACTCATTTAATTTTGAAGTAATTAAGTAAATTTGGTAAAGTACTAATGGACTCGTTGGATAATAAACTCCAGGAAGACAAGTAGTTGCGGTTTTAAAAACATTAAGCATTTTGGTTATTTCTTCAATAATAGCCCAACCCAATGGATGGTAAGTCGAAGTCTTTCCACGACTCACTAAAGCATTATGAAAGGCTATTAAACTTTCGTTTTGGTCAATAGCCTTTTCAAACATGTTACAAGTCGAATTCCATCTTGTACGTCCCAATTTAGACCTAAACATTTGGAATTTAAGTCTTTACAAAACTTGCGATACCTACACTATCTTTGGTTACTGCTAAAAATATCACGTAACATTCTTTTAAAACTATCTTTTACTGATTCAATAGTTTTTAAATCGTCTTGAACGGCTAAGTTTATGATGTGCGCAACACATCGACTATGAAAAAACACACCGTCACAAATTGGTTTATATTTTAATTTTAGATGTTCTATCGCAAGCGTATTATTTGACACGTTATCAAAAGAATATAGAAAAAATTTTAGATGTTATTTGATTCTAGCTTATTAACAATTTCTATTAGAAGATGTATAAGGTTATAAATAAAGTATCACACATGAATGACATAAAAAATATATATGTTAGCTTGCATGCTCCAAGGTCGTCAAATTATGTCCAATCTTTGTCATTTTTAATTTCATCACTTGACTTACAAATCCAAATTTGTGTATGTATTAGTGTTTCGACAACTAGAAGGGACAAATAACTTTTATGTGTTTCCACAACTCTTCCACTCGTATAAAAAGTAGACTTAAAAGCACACCTAAAACCTGAATGGCTAATAAATCTAGAAAAATAAAAAATCAAATCCTTAGAACTTAAAAGCCTAAAAATATTATACAAAATATATAAGTAAACATACCTTTACACATTTGGGTCACTAACAGAAAAAACAGATTCCGAAGCTACCGTGAAAGCTTGGACAGTTAGTAAATCTTGGGCCATGGTGGATAGGATTGGAAATTGATCTTCCTTACCTTTTCACCAAGCCAACAAGTCAAAATTTTTAAAATCTTGTGGAGTCATGGTGGATAAAAAGTTTGTTCCACTATACCTCCCGATTTTACTATTCTGTGTGTTACCACGTTGACGTTTATTGCATTCATCTCTTAAAGTATTATACAAAGAAAACATTGGATCACTTGAACCTTCGTCATGTGCCGCATGCCGCATAGACTCATGTATGTTTGATGTTTCACCATATTTTGCTAAATAAACATAAAAAATTTGGCCTAAATGTGTGTTAAAATTATTTTTTACACTTTGAGCATAATATGGGTTTTCTTCTTCTAATCCAAATTAAAAGTAATTTTATCAAGTAAAGTTTCAACCCCTGACGTATTTAAACAAGGGTTTAAGGCAGCAACACATGTAATAACCGGAGGCATTTCTTTAAAATATTATATCCGAATAAGGTCTACCCCTACACGACAACTCATTTAATTTTGAAGTAATTAAGTAAATTTGGTGAAGTACTAATGGACTCGTTGGATAATAAACTCCAGGAAGACAAGTAGTTGCGGTTTTAAAAACATTAAGCATTTTGGTTATTTCTTCAATAATAGCCCAACCCAATCGATGGTAAGTCGAAGTCTTTCCACGACTCACTAAAGCATTATGAAAGGCTATTAAACTTTCTTTTTGGTCAATAGCCTTTTCAAACATGTTACAAGTCAAATTTCATCTTGTACGTCCCAATTTAGACCTAAACATTTGGAATTTACGTCTTTACAAAACTTGCGATACCTACACTATCTTTGGTTACTGCTAAAAATATCACGTAACATTCTTTTAAAACTATATTTTACTGATTCAATAGTTGTCACACCCTCAAAATCCGCGAGCGGGGTTATACCGCGAGGCGCGTGATATACCAGGATCTCAGTCATCAGTTACCAAGAACGACTCTATATGATTAATAAACAAAACCAGAGTTAACGTTTAAAATACTGCGGAAGCGTTTTTAAAACAGAAAACCCAAAACAAGTAGTATGTAAAGAGAATGCGCAAAACATACGCGCCCCAAACACAAATGTTTAATATGAAAATAATCCCAAATTTGTAAACAAACAAATGTAGACAACTCAACGATGCTGGTGTGCGTGCTCCTAGGCAACTGGCAACCTTAACCTGAGAATAACATACTAAACAAGTCAACACATGGTTGGTGAGTTCAACAGTTTGCGTTAAAATATAAACCAATCAACAGTTTCCAGAGCATAAGTAGTGTATTGCAATAGATAGCTAGTCTATTAACATAAAAATATTAATCATAGTGATTTCGCGATCGAAGCTGACTGTGTTACGTTTGTTGCCTCCCGTCACGACTTACCAGGTCGTGACGAATATGTGTTAGGACAAAATTGCACCCGTTTGACCTCGAGTCGCACAGGTGGGGCTCGTCAGACCCAGTAGTACTACCCAAAATTTCCCCGCTAGTCAATATTAACAATCCGAAAGTGTGAGGACTTTTCCATGGTAAACAGCACTATATCAATATTATACACACTCATATATAAAAGCGTTTGTGATCAACAGTATGCTATCTCCCCCAAAAGAGATTATGTAAAATGAGTGGGGCAAGAACTCACCTGATACGCCCAAGAATTAACTTAGAGCTTAACTTGAAAGAAAGAGGGAAAGACAACCTTCAAAGGTCACCTAGAATACAAGAGTACATAAGCACGTGTACACAGAATCAACATGAAACCCTAAGTGTTCTACAAACCAAGAGACTCAAGGTTTAAGAAATACAAGACACATTTGACCCAGTTGACCCGTTTGACCCGTTGGTGACATTATAGGTGATAACTCGTTAATACTAACACAACAGCATGTCATACATGTTCACATACAACTTGATTACATATAGCACTTCATTAACCACATATACTACCTAGATCATCATGCAACTAGATATCACACAAGTCATGCGAATCACAACAGGCCAAAACAGATAACAAACCAAATCAACATCCCTATAGCCTAAACAACACATTTCATCACCTTAGAAATCATCCATGAACACACTAGCATGATTCTAATATCCCAAACATGCTCAAATCATCCAATTCAAGGATTTGCACAATTAAAGTTTCCCTTTTGGGAAAGTTCATCCCAAATTCATCAAACTCACACTACATTCATGAATTCATCAATTATATACCAATTCAAGTCCATGAAAACATCTAGTATGATCAGAACACCAAATCATCATGATTCATCAACATTCAACACCAAAAGTTACTATTTTTAGCAATGTATGAACTATAAGACATCTTCTTGATTTTAAATTGTTCATAACATCAACTTAGCATCTAATCATCATCACAAACACATCCATAACATTCATACATCATCCAATCATCAATTCATGCAAAATAAAGTTACTATTCTTAGTAACCTATGAACCATAAATCAAAATCGAAGCTTTCTTGCAAAATCAACGTTAACCAATATGCATACAACCTAATTAGCATCATTACAACATCAAACAACCAACATTCAACATCCAATTTGATCCAAAATCGCCTCAACCTCTCGGCCAAAGATGATCATGTGAACAAACAACCAAAATCCAAACTTTCTTGCATAATCAATGTTAACTAGCATATATACAATCCAACTAACATATTAATATCACCAAACAAACAAGAATCGACCTTCAATTGCAGGTTTCAAACTAGGGTTCGGCCAAGACTAAAAATCCATGAAAACCACAAAGAAACTAACCTTTAATCACGTAATGGATGAGAATTGAAGCCTCTAACGTGTTGTAGTTCTTGGAATCGACCAAAACCAAAGCACAATTGCTTGTTCTAGGTTGAATTCGCAGGTGTGTGTGTGTGTGGAGGTGATGATCGCGGCCGAGAATGGTGTGGGGGGATAGGGTTGGGTTTTTTTTTTTTAATTACTCATAATTACCCTTTTAACCCTTATAATTTGTATTTTTATAAAATTAGGCTTTTAACACCCTTTTAAGATGTTTTTAACCAAAATAATAAACACATGAACTAGTAATAACAATTATATGCTTTATCTTTACTAGTCACACAATCCACGAATTAAATACACACGTTTCCACGTTACGCTATAAAATTCACAATAAACATTTAAATCACATAATCACAACTAATAATCAACATAGAAATTATTGTTTAACATTATTAATTATTATTATGTCACCAACGTTCAACGACAACTAGTGTGTGTGCACGACACGTGTATGCAAGACTTAACGGAACTAACGGAGTTTGGTAACGGAAAATTACCGGATGTCACAATAGTTTTTAAATCGTCTTGAACGGCTAAGTTTATGATGTGCGCAACACATCGACTATGAAAAAACACACCGTCACAAATTGGTTTATATTTTAATTTTAGATGTTCTATCCCCAGCGTATTATTTGACACGTTATCAAAAGATATAGAAAAATTTTTAGATGTTATTTGATTCTAGCTTATTAACAATTTCTATTAGAAGATGTATAAGGTTATAAATAAAGTATCACACATGAATGACATAAAAAATATATATGTTAGCTTGCATGCTCCAAGGTCGTCAAATTTTGTCCAATCTTTGTCATTTTTAATTTCATCACTTGACTTACAAATCCAAATTTGTGTATGTATTAGTGTTTCGACAACTAGAAGGGACAAATAACTTTTATGTGTTTCCACAACTCTTCCACTAGTATAAACAGTAGACTTAAAAGCACACCTAAAACCTGAATGGCTAATAAATCTAGAAAAATAAAAAATCAAATCTTTAGAACTTAAAAGCCTAAAAATATTATACAAAATATATAAGTAAATATACCTTTACACATTTTTGCTAATATTAGGTACTTGAATAAGAAGCTTTCACCATTATTGAATATTAAATCTCCAATAACCAGCCTCCTCTTTATCGTCAAGATACCTTTTAAAATTCCGACTTGGTGTTGTACACAGTGAAACCATAATCCACTTTAAGTCACTTAAAAATTAATTTCTTCATCATCTACCTATGAACAAGGTTCAACGTTTCTTTGGGTAATGTTAGTTGAACCATTGGCTTCAATTGTCACTTGACAGTAATCAAATACTAAATCTAATTCCCTTGTTATAGATTTAACCATCACGTTAACATTCTTTTAATGTCATCTTTTGTGTTATTCTTAACTTTTCTAATTGTACATATTATGTTATAACAAAATGCAATGACATGAACTTTCCGTCGAGAATCAAGTATAGTTTGCAAGTAAAAACTTATTAAAATGTAAATCCTTTCTTTAATATTTATCATAGTTCTCTTGCATGATACTAGTCACTTGCATATTTATCACGTCAATTGAACTCTTCAGCATTCTTAAATGGTTATAAATGTCATGTTTTGCTTGGAGGCGATTCAATAGGACGGTAATGAGTAAAAGTAACATCCCTCTTGAAGATTTAGTTTTCATTGATGTTTGGCATGTGAATAACTTGGAATTCAAATTGATTAGTGTAGGACAATTATATGATAATGATTTGAATGTTATCTCTAATAAACATTTATAAATTTTGGAAATATAATGAAGTCGTCATAAATAGACACATGAGAAATAATTTTATAAATACAAAGTTGGTGACAGTAAAAACAATAGCATTTGCGTTGCTTTAATTTGTAAAAATTCTATTTTATGGGATAGAAGATTAATACAAACTTACTTAAAAATTACTAATAAGTAATCGATTGAATGCTTGCCTAAATTGAATTGGATGATTTTTTTAATGTTGCATGTAATGTTGGTAAACAAGTCTACTTCACATAAAGCTAGAAACATGGCATCTTTAAATATTGCTCTGCAATTACTACACATAGATCTTTTTGTCCATCTTCTATTCAAGGTTGTGAAGGAAACTTCAATACTTTGCAATAAGAGATGAATATTCAAGATTACTAGGACCATTTTCGTAAAATAATATTAATATGGTTATTATGTTAATATCGTTTAACCATTCGAATAACTAGAGGATTAGGTAGCTTTAGCAAGAACTTAATCTACTTCTATTTATGAATAGGAAATGGCCTCGTCACGAAAACATGTATGTTGTTATTGTTTGGGTTAGTAGATTTAAAATCTAGATGTTCATTATTTCTTCTCGTGTTTATATGTATTACTCGTTCATGCATATATTTTAGTTCAAAATACAAAAAAGCATAAATCACTTTTTTATAATGCTATATAATTAAACAGGTTTACTATCAGGAGTTTTCTGTCACATGACCAATACTTTGTTGTCATCGAAGCTATATACAATCAGATATATATATATATACTTATTTATTTGTGTGTGATTTATGCCTAGGTGAAATAATTTCTTATATCTAAAACCCCAATTGTATGAAGATCTTTTCTCAAAAATACATTGTATACATGCACTATCACAAAATGGGTCATTAATATGAAAAAAAGGTTTTAGGTGAAGATGATAAGGAAGGAGGAGAAAGATGAGTTGTCTAAAATGTTCAATTTTGCTATTTAAATGAATCGCCTTAGACACGAAAAGGTGATAGCTCCCAAAAGTTGAAAGAATAAGGACTAAAGGTGTCAAAGAACAAAGGTTAGCCATAATTTTCCCATATAAATAGAAAGTCAGCCACCTATACTCCTTTACATGATAAAGAAGCCTTTCAAAAGAGGTAGAGAGAACATTTCTAGATAGAGAAAGTTGAAAAGGAGCTAAAGGTATGAACTTTTAATATATTTTCATAAGATCTAAGCTTGATCTATGCCATGTCACTATTATAAGCCAGTTATATGGATATATAAAGTTCACATTTTTGGGGATGCATGCATATAGATCTCGATCCTCCCTTCTAGGGTTTAGGGTTCTCTACGCAATAATCAAAAGACGAGTTCTAGATCCCTGATTTTATATGTTTAGCATGATTTTTTTAGAATAGTATGCATACCTGTCATGATTTTAATGTTGAGACATTGTTAAAGTTAGAAAGAATGATGGTCATAAATATATAGTGAAGGTTCTTTCAATGCATAGATATAATTGTTGCATGTGTAGATGAAGTAGTCCTGCGTAGATAAAGTTGTTGCATGCTTAGATATAACAGTCCTACATAGATAAAGTTGTCTCATATGTAGATAAAATGCCATGCACGAATGATTAGGTCCCATGTAAATAAAGTGCCCTACTTAGATAAGATGCCTATGCGTAGATAACATTGCCATGTGTAGATAAGAGTCTGATGTAAATAGTTTACCCATGCACAGATGAGTTAATCATGCACAAACAAAAATGTTCATGTGTAGAAGAGTTTTTTTGTACGCAAATAGGGATGTTCATGCGCAAATGAATTGACCCTGCATAGATAACATCTCCCATGCACAGATATAGAAACCCATGCGCACATAATCCTTGTATTATATGTGTAAAACATAAATCAAAGACTAATTTCTTAAGTACTATAAAGTATGGTGTGCCAAACTTGTAAAGTGATAAGTATAATACATGTAGCTAAAGTATAGTTAAGTTGAAGCCAAATAAAGTTATCCATATATAAAAAAAGTTAAAGATATAGATTCATATGTAAAATGATGAAAGACCTTAAACATCAATTGAAGAACACTTACACTTAACACCCCCCCAAACCATAACTATGAATGATTAAAGCATAAAAGGAGGTCTTGCAAGCACAGATGTCTTGATATAATTTAAGCATCGACATAAAAGTCTTATGTAATAGCAAACGAAAAAAGTTTTACATTCTTTGTAAGCGGCAGTTGGAAGAGTGTTGCTTATCATGCAAGCAATGGCTAAAGAAGTTTTATACGAGTACATACTCATGATAAATTAAGGTAAAGTATAGTTAAATTACAATTAAAGGATTAACACAATGATTGCTAAAGAAGTCTTGTACTTATGTAAAAACACATATAAAGTAAAGTATAAACTACATTTGCTTGATAGTATGATATTAATGAAAAAGCTAATGCATAGTTAAAATACAACAAAGAAAGATAACTATTGATAAAGTAACAGACACAGTTAAAATTAAAAATTTGATAAAGTTATTTTGCTATTGTAAAAATAAAACTCACTTCGTAAGACTGGCTTTTGTATGTTTATAAGTTTGTCAGGTATGTATGATGAATAAAGATGTTCGTTTAGCATCATTTTCAAGGCTACCCAACATGGAGTCCAAGACTGGCATTCTAGCGTAGTTGTTTTGTTTTTGTTTTAACTACTTGGAGTTTTTTGAATGTTTGGTTTAAAAATTATGTTTTTGATGTCAAATACAGCTATGAGATTTTTTTTGAAAGCATAGCCTTACATAGAACTCTATTAAAAAAGTTGAAATTTATAACTCCTTTAAAAAGGTTGACCTTGAGTTGATTTTGTTATGTTCTTGTTTGTGGAAAGAAACATGTTGGTGCGTACCCACAATAACTATATTTGATTTATTTACGCACAATAATCATTAGTCTTGTTATATTGTAATCAAATGCCTTATGTTGAAAACAATGGAGCACTAGTTGATCAAGACAAGGTTGACAAATCTACTTGTGAAGTGAAGAAGCAAGGTCATTAGAAAAGAGTTTTCAAAATATCATCGAGGAAACTAAAGTCATACCTAATGTTTTTACAAGTGTTTTTTTGATCGACTCTCTTCTCATATACATCAAATTTAATTATAAGATGAATCTATCTTTTCTATATGGCAAATGTAATTGGTATTCTACTCTTCTTGTTAGTAAAATTTTAATTCCTCATCCTTGATGTGTGTTAGTTTAAGGATTTTTACATATTTCCCCTTATTAAGAACATAAATTACATATTTTCTCTAGGCATAAAATCAATTACATATTTCCCCTTCCTAATACATATATATTACATATTTATCAATTGTATTAAAATTAATCTATCAAATGACTAATTTATTTGTTTTTACTAAAAGATTTTTAAGTATTGATGTTTTGCTATTATAATTGTTTAAAACTTTGATAATTATATTTTATATTTGGATATATAACATTTATTATTGTATTATTGTTTTGAAATGAAGTTTTAAACTTTTGTATTTGGGATTGTAATTTTATTATTTTTATTTATATAAAGACACAAACTCAAGGAAATATGTAATTGATATTCCTAGTAAGGAAAATGTATAAAAATAACTTAGTAAAAATATGGTTACAATAATCATTTAGTAATAATTTTATTAAAATAAATAAATATGTAATTTATATATTTTAGTAAGGAAAAATATGTAATTATATTTTTAGTTTGTGTAAATATGTAATTAATGAATTTAGAAATGAAAAATATGTGAATCCCCCGTTAGTTTATTATCATGAGATAAGAATGAAATTATATTATCAACCTCGTCTCAACACTCATAACAACTCATATGTCTTAATTAATATTGAATGGTTGTCTCATCATAATGCTAATATATATAGCTCACAAACATTTACAATGAAACCCTAGCCCACATAAAATACCTTCAAAACATAAATTAATACTTTAAATAATTAAAAAGTTAAATCAATTATAAATTATATGATTGGATAGTGATGGTTTTTATGGTTTTTAATTATAAACATGATTTTTATTTGATCTCTCTATCATATATATATATATATATATATATATATATATATATATATATATATATATATATATATATATATATATATATATATATATATATATATATACACACAAAAGCTTTTTGTAAATCAAGCACCCTTCAATCTTCATAGTGGTAATTACCAAAACACCTTATGGTAGAATCTATTATCTATTTTATGAGTAATGAAATGATCACGTAACCTCTTGTTTATTATTTTTGAATCATCATTTTTCCACTTCAAATCTAAATAGTTGGTTTCCTATTCCAGTTTTTAGTAAATAAGTTAAACCATTTCATGACATTCTATTCCATTTTCGTTTAAATCAAAAGGGTCATTATGAAGCGACAAACACACACACGAAACGTACACAAGGAAACGACGTCGGGTAAACCTATAAACGCTCCTATCTCACAAGTAGATGGATGACATACGGCTTATCTCTGATTGGTTGCCTCCTTGACTCTTTAAACGCCACGTGGGACCCACCTGGGACTAAAATCCCACACGGCTTTTTTAAAAATGTCAGAAAAGTTATTATTTATTACAGATAAGAGAAAAAGGCGGATTAATTGATCGAGTGGGTGTGTGTGTGGGTCCCACTTTAGCAGGCGAATCTTGCGAAAAAGTAGGGCTTCTCTAGCTACAGTATAAGCGTGTGTGGGTCCCTTGCTTTATTGATGGTGGGACCTGTGGGGTCCACGTCATCTTACAGGCCAGTATAATCAAAAAAGTGTGACATCAGTGTACCAATCCGATATTCCGAACTTCAAAAATAATAGTTATTTCAGTTCTGCAAGAAAGCATGTTGTTTTTCTTTTCGTTATCAAGTTTTAAATTGTTGTTTAGATGATTAGTTATGGTCTAATATAAAACATTTACTTAGATAAATCGACACCCTTTTATACGTTATGTTTAAGTTCATATGTAACATATAAGGTTGAAAACAAGGAAAATTCAATGGGGCTGTCACAGGGCTACGCGTCCCATATAGCCAAATATTACACATATAAGACTATACGATGCTTATAGCAAATTTCAACACTGACTACGATGAAAAATTCAGGGGCTGTCAGATTGTGGAAAATGAACTTTTCAGTGATAAAATAAAAAATAATATCGTATAAATTAACAGTCATATGTAAATTAGCTTCTCAAATCTCAAGTCATGTTGAGTTACGTGACATCAAGTTAAGATGCAATGGTATGATTTCTTTGATATTTCTAAAGCCGATTCTAGACTCAATTATCATTTTTAAAGTATTAACTATGTCATTTTGGGATAATAAAACCATATTCTTTTATACCTAGACACTATAGGTCTTTAATTGTTTCACAAGACACTATTTGGATTAGTAGAACCGTATTTTTGTAAAAAAAAAACTAATGCAATAAAAGCTTATTGCTTAGTTAATAACTACGTTTTATTGCATTTAAAAAAATGTTAAAAACAACTTTTATGTAGTATCGTGTGGTTTTATATTAGACCGTGTTTCTATTTATGTGCATGTTACCGGATTAGATAATGGAACTTATTTTTTACAAGAAAGCAAGTTATATTTAAAGAGGGATTCACATATATTCCCCTCTCAACCCTTAAAATTACAGGTTTTCTCAAAACATAAGTTTTCAATGTATAAGTATAATGTTCTTTAAGTATGATTTGAGAAAATTTGTAATTTTACAAGTTCAGAGAGTGATATATACAATTGCTTCGAAATAACAAGGATAATGCAATGCAAAAGCTTGACAAAACTAACTACTAACTAGGTTATAGACCCGTGTATTACACGGGATTGTATAATAATTTTTTTTTATTATTTTAGGCTAGTAATCATATATTACATCATTTGAAACCTAATTACATCATAGTATGTGTGGTTAATACATAAAGTAGAGTGGTGCCCATCAAAAATCAAAACTGTTAGCTTTGCATTTATCATTATCTTAAATGCTAGAATGTAGATCCGTGTATTACACGGAGTTTGTATATTAAAACAAAGAACAATAGTTCAAACAAAATTCAAAAAGATGAAATGAGCAATTCAAGATCATTTCAGGTTCAATTTCGTTAATATAACTCCACCTTGCTAGTCTTGTAGGTAAAATGTCTCTAGTCAAAACTAAAAATACTTTGATGATCACAAGACTATTTTAAACACATATCATTCAAATCAATTTCAGCTCAATGATCTTAAACCAAATACAACCCTCGTACATCATCAAAGTTCAAGTGCAACTACATTATCAATGATGTTGAAAGGAAAATCAACGTCGAACATTGCTTAAAATGTAATCCAACTAAATCCTAAAATTCGCTACATAGAATACTCGAACAACATCACAAATCAAAACTTGCAAGAAATAAAATCTTAAAAACATCTCACTCTAAACTAAGTCTCGAATGCTTACTTTGAATCATGCGACTACTCCAAAGTCGGTTCATAATGTTTTCAAATCACAAACCAAAGTAATAAACTTGAAAATAAATAAAATCAAGCATCAGTAGAAGAACACGATAAGTTTGAGGCAGAATGAGCTACGAATTACGATTTCAGTAAAAAAAATTCCCTAAACTAAAGTAGGAAAATGATAAGTATGAGGTGGAGTCAATTTGAATTAGGGTTTACTAAAAAATAAATAAATATTATAAAAAATAGGTCATGGGATCTGCGTGTTTTCTGAATGGGTAAATAGGTTTACGTGGGAAAACTTTTATGAGATGAAACCTATTGATGACACGTGTTTAGAAGTGTAAATGTTCATTAAGAGTAGGATGTCGATAAAAACAATCCATTTCTAATGATGTATTCAAATTTTTATGAAAAGTTATAGTTAAAAGTGATTAAATGTGTCAAGAAGTGTAATCATTTATTAGTATAAACTAGCTTTAATAAACCCTTCTATCACACGGTAGAATAAATAGAATATTAAATAGAATAAAACTTATAAAACGATATACTAATACATGATATCACTAAAATTACGTATGAGTAATAATTATAAGTAATAAAATAATAATATGAATAATTATTTAAACAATATATATATATATAACACCTAAGCATATGGTGTGATATCGAGGGAATTGGAAATAACAAGGATAATGCAATGCGAAGCTTGACAAAACTAACTACTAAATTATTATTTCGCGTTTCTTAAATGCGACATTCTTCTTTACAATAAACATTAAAGTTTTTAATTAGTATTAAGATAAATTAGATTTTAATTATTCAAACTATTACGTATTGGCTGATAATAATTTTTACTATTAATTTGGCTGGTAACATTCCCAACTATTATTTTTAATACCAACAACAGTGCCAATGATATAATTTTCAATTTTTTACGTTTGATTTGAATTCGATTCCGATCGCAATAATGATTATGAACGAAATTAAGAAACATAAAAGTAAAATTGAGCCTAAAATAAATAAAAATTGAGCGTAAAAATTTAAAAATTATGTCACTGATGCTGTTGTTGGTTACAAAAATGAAAGTTGGAAATGTTACGGCCAAATTAATAGTATGAATTATTATCGGCTAATAGGTAATAGTTTAAATTATTAAAATTTAATTTGACTGCCATGACAGATAATTTAAGAATATTATTAGTTTATTCTTTTACAAATATCAATTTTCAAAATCAATAATACGAAGGCAATTACTAGATCTTATTATATTTTATTATAGCTTTTATGCATTATGTCACTTCCCTTGGTGAGTTGGTGGCGCTTCCTTTAGTTTGAGAGAATCAATAACGCATAAGCCTTAAATAAGTAGATCCATACAAAGTGAGTTTTCTGATCACGTAATGCATATTTTTTTATTTCATGTTGATGTTACAAAAATTCACAAGTTAACCACGATCTGTACAAATTTTTTGGTAGGATTGGTTTGGGTTGAGGCCATGAAACTTGCAATGCTAGAAAAAGGAAAACAATAGAATGATTTTGGAATTTTGAGCATGTGTTATGAGAGCTAGATTCATGACCTAGTTGTAGATTTTTTGTTTAAAGTATTCTGGATCGTGTGAAATCATTTTCAAATTAATGTAATCATTTTCAAATTAATGTAATTTTTTTGTTACTTCAAAAGTTTAATCTCTTAAGTCAAAAGTTACAAAAACAGCTACACAAGTTATGTTCTGAAAAATGTACAAGAACTTAGACCAAAGATCGTTTTTATATAGGTGGGAACCAACACAATGAAATATTAATGATGTGTTACCCTGCAATAACCACTTAGTTTATGCTAATCACACTTGTTGCTAGTGATCAAGTTGATAGATTCTATCTACTTGCCACTGATGTTTAGTTGCTACTCATGCTCAAGTTATTACCAATGATGATCAGTTAATAGTTATGATCACTACAATTTGCTAGTAATTATCAGTTCTTTCTATGGTTATTGTCATGTAATTTGGCTATAATAATGCAAATCTGATGCAACTTTTAGTGTAAAATCAATAATGCAAAATAAATTTCCACCCTGATTGGGCACCATGACCGTCACTAAAGGCATTGTGCTTTGGAAACCACTCATTTTTTAGGGGGTCTGATCCTATAAATTACAATAGTCTCAAACAAGTGTATCTTCCACATTTTTGTATTGATGTTTATTGTAATTTTATTTTGGTCTTACGTGAACCCAATTAAACCAAAACGGCCTTGATGGAATTACAATCCTAATATTACTTGGTTTAAATCAAAAGTAATGAATAGATCCTATAAAAAGATTTATGAGTTATAGAGTAATATGTATAAAAAAGAGTCAAAAACACATGAATAAGAGTAAGGTCGTCACATGGATATAGATAAGTATGTTTCTAGAAGACCAACCCTCATGTGAACACTAAGGCTATCTAAGGGGTCGTATGTACCTTAATTCTAGAGTTGGATCACACATTTTAGAGTTATATCACATAACAGTTGGCTGAAACAATATGACACCGTAGCCATGAGATGCAGAATTGTAAGGTTAGTATGACACCTTAGATGAATCTTGTGTCGTTATGTTGTGTCCAGAGTAAAGTTATTATGCCATAAGTAATTATGCCACTCAAGTATAAGTAATAGATTTGGGCGAATTCTTCGTTAATGATAGTAGAACTTCTCAATTACGTGTGGTTGGATAGGAGCAATCCAATGATTGATAACCTGCTTTGAAGCCACCAATCTAGAAACTACAGATAAATATATTACCATAACCATCTCTTTGTTTATGTTAGTGTCACGTCATACTTTTCTATTCATTAACATCATCCTATTCCAAAACGTGTGGCATCCATCTTTTCCTATCTTAAAACCATTTTGCAATTAACTCATTACAACTAATGAAAAAATAATATACAATTAATTTAAAAATAATTTAAATAATATAAATATTAATTTCAAAATTGAGACTTCTAAGAGTACGGGACTGTTTGGTAGCATCTGAATCAGCCTTTTAATGGTTCAGATGTCTGAATGGTTCAAATGTCTGAATGATTCAGCACTTAATGATTCAGACTGTTTGTTTCGAGAGCAAATGTCTGAATAGTTCAGACATTTGCCTCTGAATGGTTAATCATTATACTAATGCTGAATGATTAAGAGGTCTAATGCTGAATGGTTAACATCTCTTATCTGAATTGGCCAGACATTTGCCTTTGAATAGTTAAACGATATACTAGCTCTTAATGGTTCAGTTCTCTTAATGGTTCAGCACTTAATGGTTTAGACCTCTTATTAGTTTAACATTTAATCATTCAGAAATTATCAAACAACCCCTACATTCCATTAACCAAAAATCTACACGCCTAAATAAAAATATAAATAATACTAGTCCTCTTGAATAATCGTAGAGGAGAACTAAAAGTTACAAACAAGAGTTAACAAGCCGACTCTTTAGAACTTAATGAACTAGATGATAGAATTTGAAACAAATTTATACTTTAAATATGCGTTAAAATTTTAAAAAGTATGATTTGAGAGGCGTAAAAAGATAAAGATTTGAATTGACATATATAGGTTTGGGTTGATTTTTAAAATAATTTTACGTTTTTAATATGCAATGGCTATATTTAATGATCATGTGACAGTTGCACATTGAGAAACCATTGGAAGCTATCGCTGATTAGAGTGGGGTTTTCTCAATACCAAGAGGGGTGGCACGACGTCCCACACCCATACCATGGACAATAACAACACACCAATAATTTGTAGGACCCCATAGTTGTTAACAACAACGATCTAGCACCCCGACAAACTTAAAATTAATGTTTTGAATTCACTGTAGTTCATTGATTTCTTAAACCTCATCTCCCTTCATTTAATTGTCATACAATCTTCTCCACTACCTTGCTAAACTTGTTCTCTTCCCCGACATATAGATGTCAAACAACGTATTACGATATGTTTGAACATCAGCTTCGTTTAGATCTACTCACTAGCGTCCGTTCACCATTTTCCACAATTTGTATACTATCGTTTTCATGAGATTGCTTGGAATCCATTTCTGTCTTAGTAATTCTTACAAAACCCATATGTTATAACTTAACGTTTTAAAATTATACTCAATGCTATAGATTTTATGTTACTTAATTAATAATTATCTAAAATTCCTATATAATATTTTTTTCAACGCTATCATTATGTTTATACAAGATTTAAAATAATGAATGAAACTAAACTATATCTATATCTATACTATATATAAAGTATTTGAAATGGACATATTTGTAATTTTTCGTAAAGTTTACGACACCTAAAACAAAAATTTAAGCATAGCATACAAGTGTTCTACGCAATAATTTATAATTTGCCCACATTTAATAAACTTCTCTTAATTAATATATTATTTAATATTAGATTATTTAATTAAATTTCTTATAAATTATCTTATTTATAATGTTTTAAATTAATATTTAAATTTACATTTACATTTTATATATTTTATAACTAAATACTATTTAAATTAAGTATTATTTTATTTAAATACTTAACTATATAACTACTAAATATTTAAATAATAATATAATAATAATAATAAATAATAATAATAATAATAATAATAAATAATAATAATACACAAATATAATTAGTGTTTAGGGTAGGTCGAAAAAAAGCCTCAGTAACACCCACTGCATCATGGGAACAAACCTACTGTATATAAGAAAAGAAAAGATAATAAATATTAAAATTGTAGGTTTCCTTGATAATACCACAAAAGTTTTATTTTCCACTCTACACTTAAACCCATAGGAATCTTTTGAAACTAAACATTACAAATGTTTTTTCAAGTTGATTACCTTCTCATTTTAGGTTTTTTTTTTAAATTTTACACTTATATCCTCAAGTTATATCACACATTTGCTATATAATATCTCACATTAATTAATAATTATCTAAAATTCCTATATAATATTATTTTCAACGCTATCATTATGTTTATACAAGATTTAAAATAATGAATGAAACTAAACTATATCTATGTCTATATCTATACTATATATAAAGTATTTGAAATGGATATATTTGTAATTTTTCGTAAAGTTTACGACACCTAAAAAAAAAATTTAAGCATAACATACAAGTGTTCTACGCAATAATTTATAATTTGTCCACATTTAATAAACTTCTCTTAATTAATATATTATTTAATATTAGATTATTTAATTAAATTCCTTATATATTATCTTATTTATAATGTTTTAAATTAATATTTAAATTTACATTTACATTTTATATATTTTATAATTAAATACTATTTAAATTAAGTATTATTTTATTTAAATACTTAACTATATAACTACTAAATATTTAAATAATAATAATAATAATAATAATAATAATAATAATAATAATAATAATAATAATAATACACAAATATAATTAGTGTTTAGAGTAGGTCGAAAAAAAACCTCAATGACACCCACTACATCATGGGAACAAAACTACTGTATATAAAAAAGAAAAGATAATAAATATTAAAATTGTAGGTTTCCTTAACAGTACCACAAAAGTTTTATTTTCCTCTCTACACTTAAACCCATAGGAATCTTTTGAAACTAAACATTACAAATGTTTTTTCAAGTTGATTACCTTCTCATTTTAGGCTTTTTTTTTTTTTTTTTTTTTTTAATTTTGCATTTATATCCTCAAGTTATATCACACATTTGCTATATAATATCACACATTAATTAATAATTATCTAAAATTCCTATATAATATTTTTTTCAACGCTATCATTATGTTTATACAAGATTTAAAATAATGAATGAAACTAAACTATATCTATATCTATATCTCTACTATATATAAAGTATTTGAAATGGATATATTTGTAATTTTTCGTAAAGTTTACGACACCTAAAAAAAAATTAAAGCATAACATACAAGTATTCTAAGCAATAATTTATAATTTGTCCACATTTAATAAACTTCTCTTAATTAATATATTATTTAATATTAGATTATTTAATTAAATTCCTTATATATTATCTTATTTATAATGTTTTAAATTAATATTTAAATTTACATTTACATTTTATATATTTTATAACTAAATACTATTTTAATTAAGTATTATTTTATTTAAATACTTAACTATATAACAACTAAATATTTAAATAATAATAATAATAATAATAATAATAATAATAATAATAATAATAATATATAATAATAATAATAATAATAATACACAAATATAATTAGTGTTTAGAGTAGGTTGAAAAAAAGCCTCAGTAACACCCACTGCATCATGGGAACAAACCTACTATATATAAAAAAAGAAAAGATAATAAATATTAAAATTATAGGTTTCCTTAATAGTACCACAAAAGTTTTATTTACCTCTCTGCACTTAAACCCATAGGAATCTTTTGAAACTAAACATTACAAATGTTTTTTCAAGTTGATTACCTTCTCATTTTAGGCTTTTTTTTTTTTAATTTTACACTTATATCCTTAAGTTATATCACACATTTGCTATACTTTTTATATGCTTGAAGAATTCATTTTTAATAATATTTCTTCTTGTTTTATATTTTTTATCAGCATTTCATATATGAATTTTTACAACTTGTTAATACTAATGTATAAATTATCAGAATTAACACTTTCAAATTTTACAACCTCCGTGCATAGCATGGATCACGCCCACTTACTATATAAATCATCTATTGGGATACAATTGTAATTTTGCTAAGATTTTAAGACATCTATTACTACTTTTTAAGCATAAGGTACAAGTGTTTCATGAAATAATTTATATTATGCCCCCTATTTAATAAATTTTCTTAGTTAATATATTATTTAGAGTTAATTACAAAGACTGTCCTTGTAGTTTAGACAAAATAACAGGTTTGGGTATTAAGTATAAAAAATATCAAGTTCGGACACTAACTTTTAATTTTGTAACGAGTTTAAGTATTAACACTAACAGCCGTTAAAAATCTATTTGGCTAAAGGGTATTTTAGTTATTTTATATAAAAAATCTAACTATGTAATTTACTAATATTGTTTGGTATTTAAGGGATTGAATATGTAATTTACATAAAATATTAAAAGATAAAATTATAAACTTTTAAAACCCAACCCCCTTCCAGTTCTTCAAGATGACTTAAAACCCCCACAGCGATCTTCCGATAATCGTCGAATTCACCGGTGAAGGTCAAATCAATGAAAGGGAGTGGTTATGAGGGGATGGGAATCCTACAATGATGTTGATGATTAACAACCACCGCCGTCGACACCCTTACACCACCGCCATTCATTGAATCTCTCTCTTCTATCTCTTGTGAAGAAGACGATGTTGTGATGATTCACAGCCACCATCGACAATATCTGCAAGTTCTCTAACACAACCAACCATCTGAAGCAGACGTTGCGAGGAAAAGATTGTGACTGTAGGTGGGTGGCAATATTGAAGAAGAGAAATGATAGCGGTTATGGAAGTTGCCGGAGGTGAAGGGGAAAGAAGAAGAAGAAGGGGGTTGATGACGGTGGCGGGGTGTTACGTGCGCCGCATCACGCAGGCTGTTTCACTTAATTTTAAATTACTTAGTAGGGACATTTTAGATATTTAATATTTTGGTATTTATGACTAAATTTTTTTATTTAATGACATATTATTTAAATTAAAAGATTAAATACAAATATTAATAAAGTATCAAATAAATACATGTTTTAACTAAAATTTAATTTAATAAAGTTTTTTGTATTTTATTTAGGTTTTTATCTTATGTCAATATAGACTTTTTAAATATTTTAGGGTAAGAGATGTTTTTGTATTAAATTATTTTTTAAAATTTTTAATAAATGACGATATTTTAAAAGTTAAAAATTTTAAAATAATTTATTTATTTCATAAATGATTGATAGGATGTTGATTGATATAAAATGGGTTAAAGAAATGAATGAGTGGTGTAAACAAAAAAAATAAATTAAAGGTGGTTAGACATTTTAACAATTGGTGTACATTTATTTAGTCTAGCATGGTATAGCTATCACTAATATTAAAGAATGAAAAAGATGATATTCTTATAGTAAATACAACCCAAGGTGTATAATACCATAAACTTTTTAATCATATTTCTATTATAATTTTTTTTAAACAATATCATTTTTTATCATATAAAAGTAAAAAACTTTAAGTTTTAAAAGTATCTTTTATGTATTGCACTTTTAAATTTCATTTTTTTTGTTTAGAATCTTTGCATTACACTAAATTGATAATTTACTATACATCACTAACATTTTAATTTTAATCACTTATTAATTGTTATATATTTAGTATATGAATTTATTAGTATATATTAGATTAGAGTTTAAAATATAACCTATATATATACACATACATATATACATATACATATACATATATACATATACATATACATATACATATACATATATACATATACATATATACATACATATATATATATACATACATACATATATATACATACATACATATATATATATATACATACATATATATATATATACATACATATATATATATATACATACATATATATATATATATATACATATACATACATACATACATATATATATATATATATATATACATACATACATACATATATATATATATATATATATATATATATATATATATATATATATATATATATATATATATATATATATATATATATATATATATATATATATATATATATATATATATATATATATATATATATACAATACCTAAAAATACACCTTGAAAAAGATGTTAGTTTATAAAGTAGTTAAAAACTATAAATATTAATTTACAAAAGAAGTCTTTAATAATACAAAATAGTGTTTAAGAAATAAAATACTATTAACTCATTTTTGAAATAAATACTTTTGGTTTGTTTATTTTTGTGTTAAAAATAACTAACAAAGTTGTGACTAGGAGGTAAAACTAAACAAATCATTTTTTCATTAAAATAATTTATCGAGTCATATTTAAAACTTTAAAAAATACATTAGTTTTTTGACAACCAATTAATAGTTATTTCTTTTGAATGCAAAACTTATAAAAATGAGCAGAAAACCCAAAAAGTGTGAGTTTAACATGTACGCTTTCTTTTCTTTTTATTTTTAAGTGTTTTATAATTTATATGTATGTATACATAAGCGAGTAAAGATCGTATCCCGCCACAAAGTGTGAGTTACCACTAGTATTAATTATTGGGGAACCTTTGATTTTGATTTAAAAGTATCACGCTTCTCAATTTTAAACGCAAATGCTTTATCTAATTATTGATAACGAACGTGTCTTTACACCAAAATTATTATCGACAGTAAAAATTTTATAATTTATCCCTGTACCTTTAATTATGGAAAGGACAAATAATAAATAACAAATTTAGATTTTCTAAAAGTTCTGTCAGTACAATGTATAGATATTTTTCACATCATACATATCATCTCCCATCCGCTAACCATCACATGTTCCTTCTTCACGTGCATGCTTTATATGTCACTCTCCACTCTCTCCAAATGACAATGTTTCCACTAAGGTTCGTGGTAACATAGCCATGCCACTAACGACCATACAAGGACATGTTAGTGTATATATGCTACCACTAAAGTCCACACAAGGACATGTAAAATGTTACTATTTCACGGCTCGGTTCATTTTGTGACTTGCTTTGGTATGCCGCTAGCTTCTATATATAGATGTATCGTAATTTGATTAAACTATCTAGGTTACTTTGCATTCTTTGATGTTATAATAAGATGAAGAAATAACAAAAAGTATCTATTTAAATAAGAAAGTCATTGTTTTAATTGGTCGGGTACTTTGATTGATTTAATTTTTAGTTGTTCTCAAGATATCTAATTTTAAAAAAATAGAAATATTTCTTCAATTTTAATTTGGGTGTAAGGTGCTTTGGTGGAATGAGCCGGTAGAAATTAAAAAAAAACAACTAAATTTACTTGAATACCCTTATGGTGTTAAATTACCGTTAAATTATTGCGTTTATAAATGACCAGTCACGTTTTTGGTACAACTCGTTTAATTAGCATACGGTATAGTCAGTTATATCCGCTCAAATGTGTTTATTTCACACACACACACACACACACACACATATTTATATAGGGAAGGGTTCTAAAGAAAACCAAGTTTTATGAAAAAACTAAGAAAACCATTTTTTAATCCTTGATCATGTTTAGTCAATGGTCAATATTTAAAATGACAATTTTGTAAATAAAAGAAAACTTGTAAGATTTAATTACTAGCTTTAAGTGTATTTTTGGGACATTATAAAATTTTAATTTTAAAATATTTACACAATTTAAAATTTTCTAATTATACTCATTCTCTCTCACACACACTTTCTTTCTCTCTCTTTCTCTTTCTTCCACCTCTCTCTCTTTCTTCCACCTCTCTCTCTCTCTCCTTTCCTGATCACGATTGTTTTAAAAAAAGCCCAACTAAACTAAAGGAACGACTGTGTTACCCATACGTAACATAGTGTTACATATACGTAACATGTTCTTATGGGTATCAGTCATCATCTTTGTAATTTGTTTTGTCTGCAGATTGAATGATTGAAGTTTCAAAACTCATAACAAGTTAGAAAAATGAACCCATCCATGGTGGCAAAAAGAACCGATCGAACTCCTCGCAATCCTTCATTGTCTTGCTCTGTATTCTTGTTCGATTAAACCTTGTTATCCTGTTATTCTTTTACTAGCACATCTTGCTGCTTGAATCGTTTTTTTCTACAAACATCATCAATTTTGATGATGGTTGATGATAAGTCGTTACTTGTTCCTTTTTATGATTCGTTCTTCTTTATCTATTTAATTATGATTCGTGATTTCATTCGTCATCAACCTTGGTGCTTGTTAATGATCAAATACAAACCTTAGCAATGATAAAATTCTTGATGAGAGGGAATTTGTTGATTTCTGGAACAAGAATAGATGATATATACGTAATTACATATACGTAATCCACATATTTAAATCATCATCATTCTTCGGTTATGTAATTACGTATACGTAACCCACATATGTAAATCATCATCGTTCTTCAGTTACGTAATTACGTATACGTAACCCGCATATGTAAATCATTATCATGACGTAATTACGTATACGTAGCCCAAGTATGTAAATCATAATTGTTTTTTATGGGGATTTCTTCATCATCATCATTATCAATTTCTTCATGATGTGTCTTTTGACAAAACAAGAATTGTTCATCATCATCATCTTCGTCAACGATTTCTTCAAGATTATATTTCTTCAACAAAAGCATTATCATCAATCATCGGTTCCTTTACGATTATAATTCATTATCAATATTTGCAGGCTTTGAAAGAGTCGTTATTTACCATAAACAATTTCTTAAGAATTTGAATCAACAGAGGTGGAATCGATTAATTAATAGAAAATAATAAAGAGACTATTATCTGCTTGAATATAAGAATGATGAAGCTGATTAAATTTTTTTGAAAAATAGTAATGTAGAAAGGATTGAAGAACCTAATTGTTAAAAAACAATGGTAGAAAAAATCGATTTGATGAAGAACAAATATATTGATGAAGTTGATTGTTTGAATTAGTCTGCTGATTTGTTCAATAATGGAGAGAAAAATAAGGGATTTTAGCCAATATTGAGTATTTACTAAAAATAAGTTATATAGATAATTACTAAAACACCATTTGAAAAAATTAAATATAAATAAATAATAGAAAATTTTGATTTTTTAGAATTAGTTTTCTTGGTTTTCTTAAAACTAATTGGTTTTTTTAGGATCCCACCTCTATACATACATATATATATACATACATACACACATACATACATACACACATACATACATACATACATACATACATACAAACACATACACATATACACACATACACACATACACACATACACACATACACACGTACACACGTACATACACACGTTGTTGAAGCTCCTAAAAGATTAACATTTTTTTCTTTATGTGTTTTTTGTCATAGTATAGGGACTTATTTTGTAAATATATGTTTCTTAGTTTCTTGATAGTATAAATAGGATATTTTATGTAATGTGCAGGGTAGACTTTAGACTTAAAACAAAAGACTAGTGAATACAGACGTAGATGAACGAACTGTTACCCTTACACATTGTATCCTGTGCATTTGCTATCAATGAAATCTATAATTTTTTTTGATGTAATTACATGTGTTTGATTACTTTGTGTTTGAATTGATCATTGCGTTATGATATCATCACAGATTCGATCCTTTTGAACCGATCAATTGGTATCAGAGCTTTTGGTTTGGTGATCAGAGCTTATCGACATTGTTGAGCTCTTTGAATCACTTGAAATCTGTGATTGATTGTAAATTGATCAATTAGTTGTTGTTTTCAGTTGTGTTTCATCCATAGAAACATGATTTGAATCATAATTTGATCTGAGTAATTGATCAAATTTGTGTTCAAACAGTGTTCTTCATTTTTGGAATTCAATTCAATCAGAAAACTGATTTGTAGTTGTTGTTTGATCAAATTGAAGATTGAGGATTGTTAATCAACCTAATTACTACCTAATTGGGAGTTTTTAGATCAATTGAACAAGTTTTGAAGATTTTCATAAGATCTGAGTTCGTTAGAGAAGATGAATTAGGCGCATGTGGTTGAAAAACTGCTGAAAATTAAGTGTCTAGACGCATTACCACTGTTTGGGCGTTTTACCACTATGTAGGCGTTTTCAGTACAGGCATTTTACCACTGTTGGGACGTATTGTGACTGTTTGGACACATTGTGACTTTGCTGGAACAAAGTAATTCTGGGCGTTTTACAACTGTTCAGGTGTTTCTCAACTGTTTGGGAGCATCACCAGTTGGGCGTTTTCCCTTAGGCGTTTCTACCTCAAAGTCAGGCGTTTCAGAACTATCCAGGCACTTCACCACTGTTTGGGCGCTTGATAACTATTTAGGCGCTTGAGCACTCAGACTTATCAGTAAACACATAGAAATTTTTTTCAAAAACTAAAATCCAAAAATATTTTCATTTCATAGTTTTAATTCAAAACTTAAAAACAATAAAAACAAGTCATTTTCTTAAATACAAAAATAAAAAATGGTTAAGTCTGAAGATTCTGAGAACAGGGTTCCAAAGCTAAAGAATAGAGCTGATTTCAAGAACTGGTCTCTTAGATTGAAGCATCATTTGAACTCTATTGACACTGACTTGTGGAAGTCAATAGAGAAAGGACCACATATCCCAATTACATTTGATGGTCCTGACAGAGAATTTGTGTATACAAAAGGCTCTCCAGAACCTTATCCAGAGGATGGTCTACAAGGTGATGACTTAAGAAAGATTAAGAATGACATCAAAGCTTACTCATTGATGTGTAAGGGGTTACCATTAGAAGTCTTGACTAGACTTGATGGTTATCAAACTGGGTACACTATGTATAAAGCTTTGAAGATCATCTGCGAAGGTGGCAAAGAGATACAAGATCTCAAAAAGTAGAAACTCAAGAGGCAATTGGAGTTATTTGAGCATCTTTCTGGGGAAACAATCAATCAGATGATGAACAGATTTATGCAACTAACTACTGAGATGTCAACTGCTGGTATCAAAAATGATCTCAAAGATCTAAATTACAGACTTCTCAATGCTCTTCCATCTTTATGGAAACAGACAGTTACTCTGTTAAAGCATACTAAAAAGTTTCCTATGGATCTAGATCTTTTGATTGCCAAGATTGAATCAGTTGGATTGATGAGAGCTCCAGAAACAATGATAGAGCTGCTTCAATGTCTCGGTATAATTATGTTGCATCTCCAGCTAACACAGTGGAGAATGCTTTTCTGGCAAAAGATGATAACTCACCAGAAGACGAGGGTGATTTGTTTGTTGGAGTTGGTTTCTTTACAGATTCTTCTTACACAAGTGCTCCTGTTTATACAACTCAATCTCAACCTCAGTCTACTCCTAAAACTCAAACTCCTAAACCTCAAACTGAGACTTCATCTTCTAACTCTGTTAAAACTAGCAAAGTTAAAGATGTTATTAATATCCTTTTACAGAATGATGAGTCAAAATCTGCTTTTAATGCTTTTATGGCAAGTTTTCAAGCTTATCAAGGTAGTCATCTAACCCAATTAGATCTTGTTTTGCAGGATTTATTCAAGATGGATCCTGATGATATGGAAGAGATGGACTTGAATTAGGAGATGGTGATGATTGCTTACAGAACACAAAACCACTCTTATGTTAACAGAAACTACAAGCCAAGTGCTAACAAAACTGTTGGCTTTGACAAATCAAAGTTAAGGTGTTTCAACTGTAATAGTTATGGTCATTTCTCAAAAGAATGTAAAGCTCCCAGAAACCAAGGATGAAATGGTCAAGCAGGTTCTAGCAGTCAAAGATATCATCAGCAGTCTCAGAAAACCTTCCAAAAGCCTTATCAGAGTCTTCCTATGCCAAAACTTAAAGATGAATCAAAATCATCCGAAGAGCCAAAGAAAGCTCTTGTTGTTAGCATCAAAGATGGATATGACTGGAGTGCTTATGCTAAACAATTTACAGCTGATCTAACCTCTAGTTTATCTCTTATTGCAGATATTCAAAATGAAGACTGGTCTGAAGATATTGATCCTAAGGCTGATAGTGATTCAGAAAATGATGATGAAGACTATGATTGGAGTGACAAATCTGACCCAAAAGAGGATTCATAAGAAATTGCACTCATGGCGTAGTCTGAACAACCAAAGGTTGAGCATCCATCATTTGACTCTTAGACTTCATCTTTAAGTTATCCTGAAATTCCTGTTGAAGTCAGAGAGAAAATGTGCACAAACTCATGTTTTGATCAAGTTAAGCATTACAGAACATATTCATATAAGATCTGTGATAAACTTAAACAAGAAGAAGTAATGCATAACAAACTGAAAAACGATCACAAAATCTCTGATGAAAAGATCCTATCTTTACAAACCTCATGGAACAAAACTCTAAAAGAACTTGAAATTGTTAAAAAACAACTTGAGGAGATGACTAAAAATTTAGAAGAAGAAAAAATAGCTCATGCTGCAACTCAGGTGGATCTAGCTAAAGTTAAAAGTTCTAAAACTATTATAGAACAACTGGTAGGTGAGAGGAAAGACAAAAACAAAACAAGTCTAGGTTTTACACATAAACCAATGCCTGAATCCATCACAAACACTCTGCTAGAAAACTTTAACACACATGATCACTCACCTGAAAACAAAGCTAAGCTAAAAGCATTTTAAAACAAGAAAAAGAATTATGAAAGTGATGAAGAAAAAACAAATATTGAAATATTTGAGGAACAAGGTTCTGAAAAGATTAAAAATGGTCATCTAGTGAAAGTTAAATCTTACGAACCACGACCAAAGAATAAGAAAATGTTTGTTCCCAAAGAGCATGTTGTTGAAGAAATCATTGTTAAGAATGACAAACAAAACTCAAAGAATAAAGAGAAAGTAAAACTAGGCGAAGTAACATCTGAAGATTTATTTTCTTACGGATTAAACAATCCAAACTTTATTAAATGGCAGAAAGAACAAAAAGATAAAGAAAATGCAAAAGAATCTTCTCCTGAAGATGTTCAATCTCAATGCAAACAAAGATCATCAAGATCGAGAAACCAAAGAAGGAGAAGAAAAAATGCTAAATCTAAAACATCTCAAAATAAAAGTCAAAACAATCAAACTCAAAGAACAAATCAAACAAATCAATTTAAACCAGTAAAGTTTGTATCTGCGGGTACTTTTGACATGAACAAAATTCCAGAAATCAAATCTAAATCAAAGAACAAATCTAACTCTGATCTGAAAACAGGTTCAGGTCCTAAGTCTTCCGCTGTCAACAAAAGATTTGTATCTAAAGAGTCAAGAAATGGTGTTAATGAGCAAAAGTTAAAACCCAAATTTCAAAAGAACAAACTTTTCAATAAAAAACAACAGATTAACTTTTCAACTCTTAAGTCAAAGCAAGGATCAAATGTGGCCTCCATATCTAAAGCTAATCAATAGTTGTTTAAATCACAACAAAGGTACTGTGAAATATGTGATATGTATAATCATAAGACTGAAGAATGTTTCTTTAACAGGTATTGTCACATATGTGATATGAAAAATCATTAAACAGCTGATTGTTATTTCAACAAATATTGTACCTATTGTGATGAAATAACTCACAAAACTGAGAATTGCTACTTCAGAAAGAACTCGCCGAGGAATGGATATGTTAATCCACAGTTAAGGAATGGATATGTCAATCCATAATTTTAAAGAATCAAAGTGTTGGTTTTCAAAGATTGACAAAACAACCTTTCTTAGGCATGAGATCATTTTGAAGGAATAATTCTGATTATGATGATTCTTATACTGCAAAACCAAAGCAGTATAATCAAGGAAAATTCATTCTACGATCTGTGAGAATGAACAATAGGAAGGTTGGTAAACAAAACTCTTCTAAAAATGTTTACTCGGATGGGTTGAATTATCTTGATGATGATCTTAAAAAATATTATCATGCTTTAAGAACTAAACAAATCAAAGATAATAAAAAATTTGTCAGGAACGGAATTGGTAAATTTATCAACAATAAGCCTGATTTGAAAAAGCTTCACTTTAAACAGTTTACCATTGTTGATAAATTTGGCAAGCCCAAGACCATCTCAGCTTGGGTTGATAACTCAACTTAATTCCTTTTGAAATGCAGGTACACCCAAGAAGACCTATTAACACGTGGTATGTTGATAGTGGGTGTAGCCGGCATGTGACAGGCAACCATGCCTTGTTGCAAGATTTTAAGTTAAAAGATGATTGTTAGTTTTTAGGTCCCAGATTAGTCTCATGGCAATGTAAGAAACCAACAAATGTCTCTGTTTCAACTGCAGAAGCTAAGTACATAGCTGCTTCAGCAGGATGATCTCAAATCCTTTGGTTACAAAATCAACTGCTGGATTACGGGTTCAATTTTCTTAAAACTTCTATTTACATTGATAACACTACTGCTATGTTTATTACAACTAATCCTGTCCATCACTCAAAAACAAAACATATCGAGATTCGATATCATTTTCTCAGAGATAACTCTGAAAAAAGTTTAATCATTTTGATTCAAATCACAACTGAAAAACAATTGGTTGACCTATTTACAAAATCCTTTTTACCTGGTCGATTTGAATATTTGGTCGAGTCAATGGACTTATTAATCATGTTTAAAAACTGGTTTTGCATTTAATTCAGTTGTTTGATTAATAAAAATGATAAGAACTCTCTCTTAGCTTAATCATGAATATAGAGAAACTGTCAAAGTTAACTGCCTGATTGTATATATTGTGTGTGCATGTTCAATAGAAAATGAAAAAGCAAATACAAAAATAGAAAATTGCAAAATCAAAATAGAAAAATATAAAACGAAAACATAAAAAAGAGTTTTCTTGTTAGTTAATTGTTTAGGACTGAATCTGTCTTTGCAATTTGTAAGAAATGATAGATACATTAGTTCTGATCAGTTGCATACTTCACTCCCTACAAAAGTCTGACATGATCAGATATGATGTGCAGGAAAGCTCATGCAATTATACTGAAAAAGTAAATTCTTATGATCAAACTAAATCAATCATGCATTTATGTTTGTCCATTTTAGTACTAATGAGTAGTGTTGACTTCTCAAATTGATTGCTTGTAAAGTCATAAACTCACACCTGGTGGCGATATGAATAACCATTGAGCTCTAATTATTTAAAGGATCTATTCACTTCTCTGTTATGAGTCATCATAGACCTGAAGTGATGAGATATCCTTTGTTGTAAGTCATTACAGACCTGGATATTCTTAATTGATGCAAAGGATGCCAATGTGCATAATCTAAACATGAGATCTGGTTATAAGTATATGTCAGGTTATCAAGTTGAGAAAAGTGATTTCTTGCATATCTTGATGAGAGTTGAACTCTCTAAGTCTAAGTGTGACTTACATAATGTCATATCTAATCGTACCTTAATAAATCCAAGAATTGAAAAGTAAGTGTGCTGAGTATCTTGCTAAAAGCACTCATTTTCTGTCCTTAGATCTCGTGTCTCCTTTGTTGCAGAAATGCTGACTTGGAACACACGTGATCAGGATTTAACCACTGTCTATGACTATCCATCATTTTATTTTCTTTTAATATGCTGATCTTAACTGATATGATCTCACTGCAGGCATGTGATTCAAATGTATATAGTAGATTTTTATTTTGTTTTATTTTTAATTTTTGCATGATTTTTGTGTGCAGGCATGTTGATAATGATTGGTTTGCTTTAATTTCAAAATAAAAGAAACTTTTAAGTTTATAAACTTAAAAGTTTAGGGGGAGTAAAAATGAAAAAGAGAAAATAATTGAATTTCAAAAAGTGGAAAATAAAAAATAAAGTGTTTTGGATGAAAGGATGAAGCTGCAATTTCAAGCATGTGTGTGTTTGATATGATGTAAAAATAAACCTAAAAAAGAATTCAAATTCAATGGAAAAGCTTCTTGCAAACAAAATGAGACTATTCGTTTTGTAAAAGTTATATAGAGACTAAAATGATGGAAAATTGTTTTTGAAAATCAAATAAAAATAAAATGGTAAAAAATTAAAAATTAAAAATAAAAGTTTGAATGTCAAAACTAAAATTTGAGGGTCATTAATGTAAATTATGAGTGATAGTCAAAAAATTGACTACGTGTTGAAAAAATTATGTGTGAACAGTACTAATATGCCTAAACAGTGTTTAGATGGATGGTGTGATAATTTCAAGTGTCAAGACTCATGGAAGGTTTCTCATACGCCTGAATAGTACTCATAAGTCTAAATCAAGAGTATGATGAATTTCAGAAAATTTTGCAAGTGTTGGGCATTTCATTCTATGCTCATGCGCCTAAATAGTTGTCATGTGACTGAAAAATGGTTAAGTGTTGGACGTATCATCTTATGCTCATGCGCCTAAACGGTACCAAACTTTCCTAGTGGTTAGACATTTGAATGTAAAATACAAGTGTTAGGCGTTTCATCAAGTCTCATGCGCCTGAACAGTGCCCAAGCTCCTAAAGAGTGCTTATGCGACTGAACAGTGCTCATGCGTCTAAACCTCATGCGCATTCACAGTGCTCATGCGTCTGAAAACTTAGTGTGAAATTTAGTCTCACGCACCTTCATAGTGCTCATGCGCCTAAAAATTTACACATATATATATACAACACTTGTGTTCTCATTCGTTTATTCACTCAAATCCTCTGATATCACACCCGATACTCTCAAACCCTCGACTTATCAG
Organism: Flaveria sonorensis; assembly: GCA_025506505.1. Lineage (NCBI taxonomy): Eukaryota > Viridiplantae > Streptophyta > Magnoliopsida > Asterales > Asteraceae > Flaveria > Flaveria sonorensis. Next base: position 59,127,613 of record CM046440.1, on the reverse strand, counting down.
TTCATCATTATCGATTGATTCTGGTTAATACTTGTGATCGATAGGTATTATCATTGAATCTAAACATAATTTTGTGATTAACATCATCTGATTTCAGTTTTAAACATCAAATCTAACTGGGCGTTTGAAGTCTGTTCAGAAGTTTAAACCCTAGTTGTTTGAAAAATTTGAAATTTATGATGAGAACGAGTTTTAATAACAAAAATTGAACATTGAATGACTGTTGTAACATGATTTCAAACATATTGTGATAGTCGAATTCAAGTTTCATCAAATTGTGTTCACGATGATTGTGTGTTCATCAGAAGGTTCATATGAACTGCATATGAGCAGTCAGTTCATAAATTTTTCATTAAAGATTGTCAAGTTGATCATAAAAATCATTTATTAATCTGTTTTTGAGAAAATTTTAATGAGTTTAGTGTGCTTTAAATCTTTTGAACTTAATCTTGAAAGTGTTCTACTCTTGGCAGAGTATGTTGAACACTTAGAAATTTTTAAGTATGAAAGCTAGGTTTAAAGATTTAAAACATGCTAATTCAATTGATATTTAATAAATTTTCAAGTTACATAATGCATTACTTGATTATTATGAATTGTGTAAATCAAACTTGTAACCAATATACTCTTGTTCATGTAATGAGATATATATAAACGCTTAAAATTTTTTTAAGTGTTTTGGTTCAAAATTGATAAATCATAATTTGTTTTTAAGTTTTGCAAATTCAAATGTGACTAACTTTCATTGTTTTATGCATACAGATGGCAGAGCTTAAGTTTGAACCAAAGCATAATGTAGCTGCTTTTCTTAATGAAGATGTTCGAGAAGCTACTGGATACGAATAGATGATCAGATTCTTATTGAGGACTAAGTATGTATATGCTATGTGTTCATAGCCAGTCATATATGCTTGGTTAATCAAAAGATTTTGGAATACTGCTGTGATTGAAAGAGTTGAAGAAGGAAGGAAAGTGGTTAGAGGATTTGTTACCAATGATCGTATGGTTGAAGTGTCTGAGGAATCTATTAGAGAAGCTCTCAGACTGGGTAACAATAATGCATAAGATTTGGCTGAACTCTCATTTAATGAGTGTAGAGAAACATATATAGCCATGGGTCATCCTGACCATTTCCCAAAGAAACAGGTTTTTAGAGCAAGAGTTTACAACCATTGGAAACTTCTTTGCTATATCTTTCAGCACGGAATTTCTAAAAGAAGTACCAGATGGAATTCATCCCGGTAGACATTGCATCTCCAATAGTTATCATAGCCAATAATAGAAGATTCAATATGGCTAAATGGATCATGAATGGTTTCATTTTTAATTTGGAGAAGGGAATTAGAAATAAGTACTTGATGTATCCAAGATTTCTTCAGAAGATTATTAATAAAGAACATCTAGATTTCCATGCTTATGGAGTGGGTGGAGAAATATTGCTTTTGGAGCATATGACTGAAACTGCTTACAAGAGACTTGCTATTGTTACTGGTGTTCAAAATGTTCCTATGTTTAAGTATATGAGAGCAGTTGCAAGGGATGATATGAATATAAATGAAGATCATTTTCATCTAATTGAGGACGAACCAGTTGATCCAAATGACTTAATTGAAGAAGTTCCTCAAGAACCATCTGAATCTGAAGCGGATGAAGAAAATAAAGATGATGATGAACTGATAATGAAGAAAGTTCAACTTCAAGTAGTGATAATGATGATGATAATGATGGTAATAATGAAGTTGATGAAGTTAATGAAGGTGTTAATGAATATGATGATGATGATAATGAAGATAATGTTAATGAGTTATTCGATACGAATGAAGAAGATGTTGTAGCTAATGTACAAGAAGAAGTTGAATATGATGTTTAAAATGTTGAAGCCTTTGAATCTGTATTACCAGATGAAGTGGAAAGGTTGAGTCTGTGACATCCGGTAATTTTCCGTTACCAAACTCCGTTAGTTTCGTTAGGTCTTGCATACACGTGTCGTGAGCACACACTAGTTGTCGTTGAATGTTGGTGACTTAATAACAATTATCTATGATAAACAGATAATAAATTGATTAAAAATATGATTATTAAGTTGTGCTTATGTGCCTATGTGATTTTAAATATTATTTGTGAATTTTATCTTGTAACGTGACGACGTGTTATATTTATAGCATGTGTTTTGTAGCTATTGAAAATTATGCATGATTATTGTTGTTAGTTTATAATATTTGTATTTAGTAGTTAAAACCTTTTAAAAAGTGTTAAAAGAGCAAGTTTTTATAAAATGTGATCAAGGAGGTATTAATTTGTAAAAACTACAAAACTTAAATATGGTAAAAACCCAACCCTAGCCCCCATAACCACCAAGTCGGGGCCGAACCTCCCTCTCCCTCTCCCCTTGTGATTTTTGATCAAGAACAAGCATCAAGCATCGATTTTGGTTAGTTCCAAGGATTACAACATGTTAACAACTTCAATTCTTGGCCAATTACGCGATTAAAGGTTAGATTTTTATTGTTTTTCATGGTTTTTGGGTGTTGGCCAAAACCCTAGTTCGAATGGGTGCTAGATGTCAAATTTTGTGATGTTTGATGATTGTATGATGTTAGTTAGGTTGTATTGATGTTAGTTTACATGGATTATACGAGAAATTCATGGTTTTGATGCGTAATTCATACCTTTTTACCAATAATAGTAACTTTATTGCATGAACTTGATGATTTGATGATGAATTGATGATGTTATGATGCTAATGATGTTGTATGAATGTTGGAATTATGATAATTATGCTAGAAATTCAAGAATTAATCATGTAGTTCATACCTTGCTATAAGTAGAAACTTTTGGATATGAGATTGATGAATTATGATGATTTGATGATGTTGAACATGTTTAAATGATAGTTATGAGCTTGAATAGGTATTGTGTTGATGAATTCATGATTGAATTGAGCTTTAGATTGATTTTGGGATGTTACTTTCCCAAAAGGGAAACTTTATTTGTGTGGAACATTGGATATGGTGAATTGAGTATAATCATGATGTTAGGGTCATGTTAGAATGTTTATTGATGGTGTCTACTGTGGTGGAATGTGTTAATCGGGTTGTATGGATATTTGATTAATCATTTAGGAAATTAAGACTTTTTATGGTTTATACACGATGATGGCTTATGGTAGGAGATTATAGAATCATGTTTGGAAATGTAATAGGTCATTGTTGGGTATGTTGGCTGGCATGAATCTTGTTGAATAATGTGATGATGATCGTCATACACGCATGCGAATCTGAGGCCCCTACTTAGTAGGATTGGCAGGGTTTAGGGTGTGAAGTCGTGAGTGGCTTCACATGGCATGTTATGCATGATTAGACTTTATGTATGATGTACTAGTTGTGATGTAATTATAATTGTGTTGAGCATGTTGACTACTTGAGATTCTTTTAAGTTGTATGATAATCTAAGTTGTATGATGATCTTGGTAGAACAAATGGTTGATGAAGCGATATATGTGAACAACTTGTATGATAACTGTGTATGATGAGTTGTTATGCTTGATTAAATGGAATTTCAACAATAATGTCACCAACGGGTCAAACGAGTCAAGTAGGTCAAATGAGTCTTGTTTTTCTAAAACCTTTGGTCAATGTGTTTATTGAGCACTTAGGGTTGTTAATGATTCTGTGTACACGTACTCATGTACTTGTGTGTTCTAGGTAACATCTGAAGGTTGTATTTCCTCTCCCTCTCAAGTTAGCTTTAATATCATTCGTGTGCACACTCGTTCTAAAATGCTTTATTGATTATAAGTTGTGTATAGTGTAATGTAGTGCGATATACTATGAAAGTCCTCACACTTTCGGATCGTTAATATTGGAACTAGCGGGAAATCTTAGGTAGTACTACTGGGTTTGACAAGCCCCACTTGTGCGACTCGAGGTCAAACGGGTGCAATATTGTCCTAACACATGGTGTCACGACCTAGTAAGTGGTGACAGGAGGCAATCAAACGAACGCTGTCAGCTTCGATCACGAAATAACTACTATTATTACTTGTGAATTTAGACTAGCTATGTAATTCAATGCACTCTTATGTTTTATAACTGTTACTGTTATGTTTTACGCAAACTCTTGAACTCACCAACCATTGTGTTGACTCTTTTAGTATGTTATTCTCAGGTCGTGGTTAATGAAAAGCCTAGGAGCACTCACGGGTCAACATTTGTGAGTCAGCATTGTTAGGAACATTTGTTGGTTTTACTATTAGAATTATTGTGTATTTTGTTTTGAACAACGGTTGGCGCGTGTTTGCACATTTTACATTACATTACATTACTTTGGTTTGTCTTGTTTACTGAACCCTTCCGCACTATTTTAAAGTTTTAAACTCTGATTTTGCTTGAATGTTGCATATAGAGTCGTTCTGAGTAACTAATGACTGAGATCCTGGTTTGTTCACACGCATCGCGGGAAAACCCCGCACGTGGATTTTGAGGGTGTGACATTACGTTATGCAATTCTTTCCATCGCAGCATCCATCACTTTAATAATTGTCATAAAATACTTTCGATCATTCTCTGCAACGTCTAATGCAACTCGTTCAAACTTTTGTATGGACAAAAATGAGATATAGCTCGGATGTAGAAGTTTCAGTTCAAACACTCCAAATAACAAAATCATGTCTCAATCCCAGTCATCTAAGTTTCGAACTAACTTCAATTCGAATGAGTCAGCATTATAAAACTATCTTAAAATTGGTTTTGTCGTTTGAGTTCCATCAATCACCTTTAATCCTGGATTTGTAACCTTTTCAAAGAATTGGTCACTGTAAGCATCCAAAAATCTTTCTTCTTCTTCAGGATTATCTGCACTCTTTCTTTTACTCTTCAAAGACTTAAAATACTCTTTATCCTCCTGATCACATCTTGTCTTCAGATAAGAGCTCATGCGAGAAATACCTCGATTTAAGAGTCTAACAAAAATTTCACCTCGCATTGCTTTTGAAGGATTAATCAATGACAACTTGTTTAATTCCTTCAAATCTTGCACTGGAAGCTCTATGATACTCGTGTAAAAATGATAAACTTCACAGATAGCATTTACACGTTTAATAAAAAATGCATCAAAAACCTCATCGTACTTCCATGCAACGATCTTTACGTTCTTTGTAGTATCTGGCACAATCATTGCATTGAGCAATTCAGAAATTGATTGGCCTTTTTGTAATACATTCCTTACTAGATCACCAGCTGTTCTCGCTTTATTCCATAACTGTTTTTGATCAATAGACACTTGATAAGCTTGTTTCTCAGTTTCTGGAAACATTTTCATCAACTCCTTTCTCTTTTCATGACTACTTCTTACCAATTCCATCTGTTTAATTTCTTGAGTATTATCCATATCAAGCACAATCATCTTATTTTGTTGTTTTTCCATTTCTTGAAAGCTTTTCACCAATTTCCTCAATGATTCAGCTTGCAACCGGTTTAATTTCTTTCGAGGATAATTTCTTGATTGTAACCACAATCTCAGCTCAACAGTCGACATATTCTCTGGATCAGGATGATGTAATTCCGATGATGAAAGCTCTTCAATATTAATACTTTCATTCATTGGATTCCATTCTCCGTGTTCAACAATAATTTCATCAGGATCCACTGGAGCTATAGATTCAGCAATTACATATTTCTCATATTTGTCATTGATTTGAGACACAGTGAGACCATCTAAAAATACTCTATTGTACTTCTTCTTAACCAGATAATTATACTTGTCATCAACATCAATAGGAATATCTTCAGTAACAGCCTCAATAGGAGAATAAGTAGCTTCATCAATATCTTCTGCTTCTATCACTTCATCATACCACGTATCTGAGAATTCTGGTTCTAAATCATCTAGAGCACCAATTCTCTCTTGAGCTTCAGCTTCTTCACTTTCATGAATCAAAGGCTCAGATACTATCTTTTATATTTTAGACATAGGATTAGATGATGATTCAGCTAAAAGTGACACATCTATATCATCTATCTTTCTCTTCCCTTTATCAGCCTCAGATATTCTTTCAACATCAATCAGTTGAACTTCAGATACAATAACTAATTCAGGTGCTTGTGATCTCAAACTATCTTTCACACCTTCAAATTCTTCTTTCAATTTCTCATGATCTTCTTTTCACTTCTTGAGTTTTTCTTTAGTCAAGTCATAGTCTTTGAGTATCACTTTAAAGTTCTTTAAATTTGATTCTTTATCTTCTTCAAGTTCAGCAATTATCAAATCTTTCTTTAACAATTCATCTTTCAATTTTTCATTCTCATCTCTCAGCTTCTTAATTAGCTTAAGCTGATTAGAGTTCTCTTCTTTCAATTCATCAATTATCTGCTGGGTATTCATTTCCTCAGTCAAAACTGTATCATGTTGACTCTGTAACACCGGGCCTCTCACACCACCAATATTGTCCGCTTTGCCCACGAGGAGCTCACGGATTTTCTTTTGGTTGCCCGGGTGAAAACTTCCCAGGGAGGTCACCCATCCCTGGATTTCTGCCACCTGAGCACACTTAACTGTGGAGTTCTCTCATCCACAGCCAATACGCCCAAAACGCGTTGGTGATATTAGAGACCGGACATTCCTTATGAACCAGGAATCTCTCCTGTCCACGGCCGATGTGGGATATATGTAGGGTGTCACACGTAAAGCTCTAGCGTATGCAAATATTGTGAAGAAAGATATAAAGTCAACTGAGTTTATGCGAATTTCGAGCACGGATGTGTTAGAAATTCATTCATATGATCATTCTAAACCTCTGGAGTTCTATGCAAATGTTGATATTATAGGTTTATCAAAAGAGACTTTGGAGAAAATGGACAAAATGGAGATTAAAACTAATGAGTTAAAGCCAGAGCAAACAATTTTAGCAAGCAGGTTTAAATCAGCGATCAAGAAAGCATTGAAGGAACTCGAGCTGTACAAAGTCAAGCTGATGTTTAAAATCAAAGAAGAACCTGAAGATTTTTTTGAAGACTGAAGACAATGTGAATCTTAGGGGGAGTATTGTTGAAGCTCTTAAAAGATTAACATTTTGTCTTTATGTGTTTTTTGTCATAGTATAGGGACTTATTTTGTAAATATATGTTTCTTAGTTTCTTGATAGTATAAATAGGATATTTTATGTAATGTGTAGGGTAGACTTTAGACTTAAGACAAAAGACTAGTGAATACAGACGTAGATGAACGAACTGTTACCCTTACAAATTGTATCCTGTGCATTTTCTATCAATGAAATCTATGAATTTTTTGATGTAAATGCATGTGTTTGATTACTTTATGTTTGAATTGATCATTGTGTTATGATATCATCACAGATTCGATCCTTTTGAATCGATCGATTCAAACATAAATTAATCAAACACATGCAATTACATCAAAAAAATTCATAGATTCCAATGATAGCAAATGCACAGGATACAATGTGTAAGGGTAACAGTTCGTTCATCTACGTCTGTATTCACTAGTCTTTTGTCTTAAGTCTAAAGTCTACCCTACATATTACATAAAATATTCTATTTATACTATCAAGAAACTAAGGAACATATATTTACAAAATAAGTCCCTATACTATGACAAAAAACACATAAAGACAAAATGTTAATCTTTTAAGAGCTTCAACACACGTACATACACACCTAAATACACATGTACACACGCACGTACACACGCACGTACACACGCACGTACGCACGCACGTACACACGCACATACACACGCATATACACACGCACATACTGTAACAACCGGGTTTTAGGTCGTACTTTAAACCTTAATGTAATCTAGTAGGATTCCATTTTATTAATAATATTATTTTGTCTTCCATGTTAATTGACATCATGCTTGATTTCCTTAGAATATTCTTTTATGACTTGCTAGGTCCTACTTTAAACCTTAATGTAATCTAGTAGGATTCCATTTTATTATTAATATTATTTTGTCTTCCATGTTAATTGACTTCATTCTTGATTTCCTTAGAAGATTCTTTTATGACTTGCCTTAGTCTATAAATTATTGAGCGATGTGTGAAAGTACAAAATGATAATCCACATGCAGTTTAAGTCTTTTGTTCATCCGCATTTGCTACAGTGTTCATCCGCATTTGCTGCAGTTTAAGTCTTTTGTTCATCCGCATTTGCTGTAGTGTTCATCCGTATTTGCTGCAGTTTAAGTCTTTTGTTCATCAATATTTGCTACAGTGTTCGTCTGCATGCTGTAGTTTAAGTCTTTTGTTCGTGTTAGTCTTTTGTTCATCTGAAATCCCAGAGTGGAAATAGGATAACATTACGATGGATTTTGTTACAAAGTTACCAAGAACCTTTTGAGGGCATGATGCTATTTGGGTTATCGTGGATAGGCCTACCTATTCGAGAAGACTACGAATTATCGAAGCTAGCACAACTATACATCGATGAAGTAATGACCAGGCATGGAGGGCCACTATCGGTTATCTCAGACCGTGATAATCGCTTCACTTCACGATTTTGGAGATCTCTCCAACAGGATATGGGGACCCATCTTGACTTAAGCACTGCATACCACCCTCAAACCGATGGTCAAAGTGAAAGAACCATTCAGACTCTGGAGGACATGTTAAGAGCTTGCGTGATCGACTTCGGTGGAAGTTGGGATAACCACCTTCCCCTAGTGGAGTTCTCTTACAATAATAGTTATCATGCAAGTATAAAAGCAGCCTTGTATGAAGCCTTATATGGTAGAAAGTGTCGATCACCATTAAACTGGAATGAGATTGGTGATAGCCAAGTCATAGGACCCGATATCGTAATGGAAACCATAAACAAGGTATTTAAGATTAAGGAACGATTGAGAGCAGCCAGAGATCGTCAGAAGAAATAAGCAGTCAGAAGACGAAAGCCCCTGGAATTTCAAGTGGGTGATAGAGTGATGTTAAAAGTCGCACCATGGAAGGGCGCAGTCAGATTTTGCAAGAAAGGCAAGCTAAGCCTAAGATACATTAGACCATTTGAAATTGTGTCAAGGGTTGGCCCGGTAGCATACCAATTAAGGCTACCTCAAGAGTTGAGCTACATAATTGACACTTTTCATGTGTCTAACTTGAAGAAGTGTCTCGCAGACAAAGCCTTGGAATTACCATTAAAGAAGGCCAGAATAAATAATAAGTTGAACTTTGTGGAGGAGCCTATAGAGATTACTGACTGAATGGTCAGGAAACTTAGGCGAAGTCGCATACCCAGGGTTAAAGTAAGATGAAACTCTAGGCGAGGACCCGAGTTCATATGGGAACGAGAAGATGAAATGAGAAAAGAGTATCCGCATCTCTTTAAACCTACCTGTTCGGAATCTAATCGAAACTAAAATTTCAGGGCGAAATTTCCCAAACGGTAGGAAGATGTAACTACCGGGTTTTAGGTCCTACTTTAAACCTTAATGTAATATAGTAGTATTCCATTTTATTATTAATATTATTTTGTCTTCCATGTTAATTGACTTCATGCTTGATTTACTTAGAAGATTCTTTTATGACTTGCCTTAGTCTAGAACTTATGGAGCGATGTCTGAAAGTACAAAATGATAATCCGCATTTGCTGCAGTTTAAGTCTTTTGTTCATCCGCATTTGCTACGGTGTTCATCCGCATTTGCTGCAGTTTAAGTCTTTTGTTCATCCGCATTTGCTACGGTGTTCATCCGCATTTGTTGCAGTTTAAGTCTTTTGTTCATCCGCATTTGCTACAGTGTTCATATGCATTTTCTGGAGTTTAAGTTATTTGTTCATCCGCATTTACTATAGTGTTAGTCTTTTGTTCATCCACATTTGCTACAGTGTCCATCCACATTTGCTACAGTTCATCCGCATTTGTTCTACCAACATTTCTTTGGACACTTAGAATATTTTCTGAAGACTTTCATCCGCATTAGTTATCCGCTGTGAACACTTAGCACTTAAGCTGTCCACTGTATACTTTATTCATGCGTTGTGGACACTTAGGTTATTTCTGAAATTTTGGGTGTAGAATCTAAGTGATCTTAGACAAATTTGAGTTATAATTTAACTAATAAAAATGTGTACACATACATAATTTTTGGCACACATACATGTATATGTATTAATACACTTAAAAACCATTAAACTAGAAATTTCTATCTTCAATACTACACTACACAACAAATTTACTACATAATAACTTACAAATATATATATATATATATATATATATATATATATATATATATATATATATATATATATATATATATATATATACACACACTCCTCTCATTCGGCCGCCCCCACCCACCATACACTCCTCTCCCTTGACTATTTCAAAACCACACCCACACTCAACCCCTCTCTTCTCCCCATACATGCAAACTTCCACTCTTCTCTCCATCTCTCTCTAACTCTCGAAGCAACAATCTCTCCCAAGAAATCCAGTACTCACTTTTTCATTCCAACAAGATTTTGAAGATAACTTCATCAACATTCGACCAAGACCCAAACAAAGCTGGAAGGTGAGTGAAAGTGAGTTTTCACGCAAGGTTCTTGCAAGAACAAGGTGTTCCAGCTCAAGCTCGTGAATCAACAGCCCTCAAACTCTACAAATAGTTCCAAAAGCACAAACTTCCGAAGTGTAAGCTTCAGCTCACCCGAACAAAGTCATTTCTTGTGTTTGTTCCCACTTTTCTACCATAAGCCTCACTTTTCTTGTTCAAAACAGAAACCTGCGGTCACGCCACTATCTTTGGGGAACTCACGACTTCACATAAGGTATATTTTTAAAGAGTTTACGTGGACCAAGGGTTGGTGCACTCAATTTCACCCCGAAAAACCCTCCTTTTCATGTGTTTTAGCAACAAAAACCCACCTGTTTTGAAAAGCCCCACAACCCATGTTATCATCCTGCTTGAAAACAGTTTATGAACATCTTAATATT
>CM046440.1:59101663-59111663 GCA_025506505.1 Flaveria sonorensis | reverse complement strand
GAACCTAAATCACTAATTGAACACCTAATTAATCAAAGTTTAATCCATTGGGAGAAATTTTATGGCTAAAACACTCAGAATCTACGAAAACAGTTCAAGCGAAAACCTGGTAATCTGTGAGAAAAGTTACTCTTCGCGCGAGAAGTTGATGATTTCACAAAAGCTGGTTCCAAGTTTGTTACAACAGAATCTACTCGCATGACAACTTTCAGTTTTCGTAAGATTCAGTTACAAAAGTTTCCGCCCCAGAAGTTTGCTTTGTTCACACGAGAACTTTGAAGTTTTCGCGTGATAAGTTGAGCATTCACGCAAGAACTTTGGGTTTGAAGAATTTGTGAAGAAACTGACTTTCAGATTAAGAAAATGGCTAATCTGAAGCATCTTACTGCCACTTTGAATCTTGACAATGAAATTGGTACGAGCACAAAGCCATCTCGGCTGCTCAGTGAAGATGATTACCCTGATTGGACGTTCAGGTTTGAGAACCATGTCATGTATACTGAACCCCAGTTGATGAGAGCAATTAAGCAAGGACCATACATTCCAGTGTATACGAATGATAAGGATGAATTGATCCCAAAACCTGAACATTTGTGGGATGAAGAGGATATGAAGAAGAAGCAACTGGATGATAAAGCCTATGCTACAATCACTATGGCTCTCATGACTAAGATTGCACAAAAGTTCAAAGATTTTACAAAGGCTAAGGATTTATGGGACGTAATGGAGGAACAAATTATGAGGAATAAAGATATGAGAGAGAGCCAAAAAGATATATTGAACCAGGAGTTTAACATGTTTAATCATATACTGGGTGAGACTTTGGAAACTCAGATGTCTAGGTTCGTGAAACTAGTCACTAAAATGAAGAGTGCAGGAATCACCTTGGAAAATATAGCAGTTAACAAAAAGCTGTTAAATTCTCTACCTTATAGCTGGAACAGCAACTTCACAACTGTCAAAAGAACCAAGGATCTATTCACTTTAACACTCAGTGATCTCATTTCCACTATCAAGTCTTATGATATGGATGTCACCTATTCCCAACTGTGTCAACAACAGCAGTCAGCATCTTCTGCCCTTCCTACCATAAAAAACCAAGCCTTGCCCCAATCTTTGCCTCAACATCAAGCAACTCCTCAAACTCCTTATGTCCAAACTCCAAATCTATCTCAACCTCAAGCTTACCCATAGATTCAAGTTTCTCAACCTACATAACAAGCTTTTGTTGTTAACTCCTAACCATCCAAACAAACCATACAAATTGCTAAAGAACATCTGGCATTATTCACTACATTCATGAACAGCTATGAAGCATTTTTAGCTGGAAGACTTAGTGCACCTAACATCTTGGTGGATGACTTGCAACAAGTTAATCCTGATGACGTTGAAAAGAATGGCGTTAAATACCAGATGGCTATGGTTGTGTACAGAGCTAAGAACTTTGTTAGGATAACCGGAAGAAAAGTGTTTGGGATAAACAACTCCAGCAAGATAGGATTTGATAAGTCTAGTCTGAGGTGTTACAACTGTGATAAGCCTGGACATTTTGCAAGAGAATGTACTGAACCCAGGTCAAACCAGAGTGATCATAGAAAGAAGATGGTGACAGTGGAGGTTGAAACAAAAAGTGATAAAGCAAGTTCTTCTAATAACAACAAAGCTCTAGTATCTCAGACCAAAGGTGAATATGACTGGTCTGATCAAATGGAGATACTAGATATGCAGCTATCTAATGCTTTGATATCTGAAATTCAAACCGAGGATGAACTAGTTGAGAAGAAAGAAGAAAAGAATGTGTTGACAAAGTTTGTGTCTAAGGATATGCTTGAAGGAGTGTTTGGTTAAGAAGTAGAGATGAAAATTAAAGAAGTGGTTGATGAAGAAATAGCTGTTAAGCCTCCTCCAGCTTCTGCATGTGCCAAAGAGCAAAGTGCTGTTGAGAATATTCCAGCATCTATTGAAGCAGATGAACCAAGAATACTGAAGGCCATCATGGTGAATGTGGTCCATGAAGAGACAAAGAAGAAAGAAGAAACTGATGAGGTATATATTTCTCTTTGTTCAGATATGTGTAAAGAAAAGGTATAAAGATACAGAATTCACAACGAATGTTTGATATTAGAAGTTGAAAAACTTCAATATCAAGTTCATAAGTATAAAACTGATGAGAAAATTTTTAAAGATAAAATTGAGAGTTTGAACAAATCTATTTACCAATCAAAACTAAATCTTCATGATAAAGAATGTAACATAAAAGATTTGACAAAACAAAATGATGAATTATCTTTAGAAATAAACAAACTCAATAATGAACTCTCATCTGCAAAATTAGCTGTTGATAAATTTGAACTTTCATCTAACATGGTTGAAGGTATAATCAAGTCACAGATGATACAAAAGATTAATGGTGGAAAACGTGGAGTGGGTTATGCTAACATTACACCACCAATTAATCATGATTATACATCTTTGCCTTCATCAATTTCAACTCATAATGAAGAAACCTATGGCTTAGGTTTTCAACTAAAATCTGACTTCACACCTATAGTCAATGTTTCATTGACTGTTAACCCTGTCATAAAAACAAAAATTAATATTAATAATGACATTTTTTTTACAGAAAGTATGAAGATAGATGGTTTAGTTGAAGAATGGGAGAGTGATGATGAATTAGATTCTATAGAAAATAAGATTTGTAATGAAAAACCATCTTGTAGTTCATCATCAGAGTTTAATGAAAGTTTGAAAATTTCAGTTGATTCTAAAGTTTGTCCAAAATTGTCAAATAAGGATAAGAAACGAGAATAAAAAATAAACTTTAAAAACAAAGAAAATAAACGAGTCACAACATCTATTTCTAACTTGAAAAATGATTTCAAGAACAGATTTGTTTCTGTAGGCAATATTAATGATGAGGATCATATTTTTAAAGAATCAAATGCAAGTTTCTTTAAAAATAAATCTTCTATTATTACTAACAATGTGAAAAAAGATGTGTGTAGAATAGGTTCAAAAGACACTGGTCCTAATCCAGTTTAGAAGAATCATAAAGCTAAAGCTATAAATCATGCTATATCAGCATCTGTAATAAGTCCAAAAGCTAGAACCAATACCTCAATTCCATCGAAATCAACTCAAGCTAATCAACACGAGAGGAAAGGAAGAGAGACTGTTAAAGAATCAAAAGGCCAAGGACATACTAAGGCCAGATTCAATGATAACTATGGAAGTTATCCAAAACAGTTCCAGCAAAACATGCAAGTGTCAACTGCATATAGTAAAAGATGTTGTTATGTGTGTGGAAAGCCAAATCACATGGCTAGAAATTGTCGTCATCAACATCAATTGACAAGCAAACAAAAGTTTCATAATTCAATTGCGACAATAGAAAACGTTTCTTTGTTAATGAAAATTTTAAAACAAACTTATATCAATCGAATATTTTTGCTAAAAATAAAACTGATTTAAACAAGGAAAAGACACAAGTGAAATCAGTACAAGTTGATAAAAACAATTTCACCACACCACCAATCAAACAAGTTCAAAGATGGAAAATTAAAGGCAAAACCTTTGAGCCTTTTGTTGTTGAAAAATGCATTTTCGATGACAAAAAAGATATGATTTTGCAATATGTATCATATTTAGATGAAAACAAAGAGCTCAAGTCAACCATGGCTTGGGTTCCTAAAAATGATTAAATTTGTCCTATTGTGTAGGAACAACCAAGGCAAGCTATCAACAGTGTTTGGCATGTAGAAGTGGTTGTTCAAGACACATGACTGGTAATATATCCCTGTTAAACAACATTCAACCATACAATGGAGGATACATTATCTTTGCCAAGGACAAAGGAGGTAAGATTACGAAGAAAGGTACAGTGACTAATGGTGTATTAAGCTTGGAAGATGTTAATTTTGTAGAGGAACTTAAACATAATTTGCTGAGTGTCTCTCAAATTTATGACAAAAAATATTCAACCTATTTAACTGATAAAGAATGTTTAATCTTAAAACTTGGTTTTGTAATACCTGAAGAATGGATATTATTGAGAACTCCGAGAGACAAAGACATGTATTTACTAGACATGAATGGTACACATTCATTTGTAACTGCGTCGTGTTTGTTATCTAAAGTCTCGGAAAGTGACACATTGTTATGGCATCGTCGTCTTGGTCATGTCAATGTTAAAACAATAAACAAACTGGTTAGAGGAAATCATGTTGTTGGCTTACCACTAAAAGAATTTCAACTAATAGAGCATTGTCTGTCATGCTCTAAAGGCAAACAACTTAAACTTTCTCATAAACCAGTTGCTCATACACAAATTGACTCTATTCTTCAATTGCTACATATTGATTTATTTGGTCCTGTAAGTGTTTTGAGTTTAGGATGTCGAGCATTTTGTTTGGTTATTACTGATGATTTTTCTAGATTTATATGGGTTTTATTTTTAGCAACCAAAGATGAGACGTCTCATTTGCTAATGAAATTCATGACACTTGTGGAAAATCAGACTGAAAAGACTATCAAATGCATACGGAGTGATAATGGCACCGAATTCTGTAATCGTATTTTGAAGGAGTTCTACGATTCAAAGGGGATAGCACGACAATTTAGTTCTGCAGGAACTCCACAACAAAATGGAGTTGCTGAAAGACGTAACAGAACCTTAATAGAAGCAGCTAGAACAATGTTATCAGCAGCCAAATTACCTTTATTCTTTTGGGCTGAAGTTGTTAACACTGCTTGTTATGTTCATAATCGTGTTTTAATTAACAAACAACAAAATAAGACTCCTTATGAAATCTTTTTCAAACATAAACCCAAAGTCAAATATTTCAAAACTTTTGGATGTTGTTGTACTCTCTTAAACACGTCTGATAATAAATCAAAATTTGATGAAAAAGCTGATGATTGTTATTTTATTGGTTATTCAGCCAACAAAGTAGCATATCAGGTTTATAATAAAAGAACTAAACAAATTGTTGAGTCATTTGATATTGATTGGCATGAATCTAACAAAACATATGCAGGTTCTCCTCCTTCATGGGTTTATGATTTTGCTTTATTATTTGAAACATTTAATCAAAAATCTATTGTTTCTACAGCTGATCCACCTTTGACATCCTTAATTCAAGAAATATTTGCTGATGATGTTGGATCTACATCTTCTCAAGCTAAAGGAATTTCTTCAGATACACCTTCATCTTCTAATGTTGCAACTGTTCCACATTCTATTCCTCAAACAGATTCATCTTATCTGGATACAGTTGTTGAACAAGAACCACAAATTTCTGATCAGAGTTCATCTTCTACCTTAATTGATCCAATTGATACTATTCAAGTACCATTTGAAGATGTTTCTACTGGTGATGATAATCTAGACAAAGAAATTATTTATCAACCAGAAGAAGGGAACACTACTGAAGAGCCTGTTGGTCATATGTCCAACTTAGACGAAGTTATCTCTGAAGATGCTATTCCATAGCTGAGAGTTCATAGAAACCATCCAATGGAAGCAATCATCTGTTCATTATCACAAGGCGTCAGAAATTGAAGTCAATCAGGAGCAATAAATACATGTCTATATTCATATTTTCTATCTCAAATAGTATCGAAGAATGTGGAATGGCATTGAAAGAAAACAGTTGGGTAGAGGCAATGCAAGACGAGCTAATGCAATTCAAAAAGCTAAATGTTTGGCATCTGTGTGAATTACCAAAGGGTAAGTTGCCAATCGGCATGAAATGGATTTTCAAAAATAAGACGGATGAAAAGCATGTGATAGTCCGTAACAAGGCCAGACTTGTTGTACAAGGATTTTATCAAATTGAAGGTCTTGATTATGAAGAAGTATATGCTCCAGTTGCAAGACTAGAAGCTATACAAATTTTTCTGGCATATGCTTCATACAAGAACTTCAAAGTTTATCAAATGGATGTGAAAACTGTGTTTTGTACGGCGAAATGAAGGAAGAAACCTATGTCTGTCAACCACCAGGATTTGAAGATCCTGATCATCCTGACTATGTATACAAGTTAGATAAAACACTTTATGGTTTACACCAAGCACCTCGAGCTTGGTATGCCACTCTCACTGAATATTTTCTTGCAAGTGGTTATACAAGAGGTGCTATTGATCAAACTTTATTCATAAGGAAGACTGGTGATGATCTGATTCTAGTTCAAGTTTATATTGATGATATTATCTTTGGGTCTACCAATGATGACTTGTGCAAGGAGTTTGACATGGTTATGAAGAAAAAATTTGAGATGAGTGCTCTTGGAGAAATGACTTTTTTCTTGGGTATTCAAGTTAAACAAGATAAGAAGGGAATACTGATACATCAAGAAAAATATATTCACAGTATCCTGGATAAGTACAAATTCCAAAACTCCAAGACAGCTCCTACTCGTATGTCTTCTTGTCCTACTTTGACTCCAGATCTCACAGGAGAAGATGTTGATCAACACATGTATCGATCAATGATTGGATCCTTGATGTATCTCACTGCAAGCTGACCGGACATCATGTTTCCTGTTTGTCAGTGTGCACGTTATCAAAGTAATCCAAAGGAATCTCATATGAAAGCTGTCAAGAGGATTTTTAAGTATCTCAAGGGTCAACCCACACTTGGTCTTTGGTATTCTAACAATTCTGATTTCAACTTATTTGCTTATACTGACAGTGATTATGCAGGATGTAACTTGGACAGGAAGTCACTACGTTGTCAATTTATTAGCAATATGTTGATTTCTTGGCAATGCAAGAAGCAGCAGACAGTATCCACTTCAACTGCAGAGGCTGAATATGTGGCTGCATCAAGCTGTTGTTCACAAATCGTTTGGATTCAATAACAACTTCTTGATTATGGCCTTAATATTTATGATACTAAAATCTTTTGTGATAATACTACAGTTTTGAACATTGTGAAGAATTTAATTCAACACTAAGACAAAACACATCGATATCCGAATGCATTTCATCCGTGACTGTTGTGAAAGAAAACTTATTCATTTGGAGTCAATTTCTACAGATGACAACATTGTTGATTTGTTCACTAAGGCTTTTGATCATTCCAGATTTGACTTTTTAGTTAAATCTTTGGGCATGATTAACTTTAGTTAACACTTTTCAAAAATATTTTTCTTTGTTTGTTAAAATTATTATTTTTTTTGTCTAGATAATCACAATTTTAGGGGGAGAAAATTTAAAAATAAAAAAAATATATTTTGTTCTTAGGGGGAGTAAAAAGATAGAAGAAAATTACAAAACGATTTTGGTTATAAAATTTAAAAAAAATTATTAATTTTTCAAGTGTACATAGGAAATGATATTACATTTCTTGATTTTGAATCGTTGCATCCTAAGGCTTACAAGAAACTGACTTGGATTATGTTTGATATGTTGATAGGCTGGATATTCAAGTATGAAAAGCACTATGTTTTGTGATGCACTGAAAGTAACTTTCTATGACTGAAGTGGGTAACTCATCAAGATTTTATGGTAACTCTGACTCCATGCTAAAACAGACTAAGAGTTATAGTCTAGTCATACTCAAGCCAGTTACTTTCTGATTCAGCTTGTTTCAGATATTGTATATATATGTATAAAATCAAAATAAAAAAAATAAATATAGATATACAAATAAAAACAAAATACAAAGAGAAAAACAAACAAAATGAGCAAAAAGAAGCCTAAAAGGCCATATAGGAATAAAAGATGTCAATGAGCACATTAATAAAAGATACGTCAAAGACATACATACTATATGATAAATATTTTTCTTTTTGAGAATATGTTCAGACACAGGAGGAAAAATCAAAAGATGGGGCGTGTAAGTCCGACTTGGCATGTAAGTTCTAAACGTCTTGCGAGGGCAAAAACATAAGTCCTACTGGCTGTTAAATAAATCCTAAAACTTGTTAATATTCTGAATCCAGAAATGTTTCTCAGGATAGTTATGCTCATAATAGATATTATATTAGAAAAAGTCGTTCTGAAAATGCTGATCAGAAGTGAAAGGTTTAAGTCAAATTGGGGTGACTTGAAATCTCGAAAGTGTCTTGAAGTTGGATAAGGTTCTACAGGATTTTTGATTGTGGGACACACTGACGACATATAATTTAATCAAAACATGATAAATATCACAGCTTATATGTCTAAGTAAAACTTGAAATCTAAGCTTAAAATGGACTCAATATATTGACAATCAACATAACCAGTTCTATTTATAATAATGCTGGATGATGTTAATGATCTTTTTCTAAGAAATATGATCCTATACTTGAATTTTTTTCAATAATATTTAAGTTAATTAGCATAATTTTTGTGTCAAATTGATTTGTGTTAACAATGAATTTTGTTTACTTGTTTTAGTTTTCGCTTTAGTTTTTGTTCTACTAAATGTTCAAAATTAAGGTTGTTAGAATGATTGTAAACACATAGTTAAACATAATCATTTTTCATAACAAATCATAAATCTCAATAAGTTCATTAAAATTTGAAAAATTAAAAAGTTAAATTATTTCAAGAAACTAGAACTTATCACGCGAAAGGTTTATTTCAGGCGAAAAGTTCATTTCATGCGACAAGATTTAATGATGCGAGAAGTTCTATTTCATATGCGAGAACTCTGACTTCTTGCGCGAGAAGTCAGAGTACTATAAAAGGTACAATTGTGCAAAAAGTCAAGTATTCTCACAACAATTCTGAAATTTTCACTCTAAAAATTCTAAGTGTTGAAACTCTATCAAAATTGAAACTAGTGTTCGTTAAAGTCGACTATTGATTTCCATACATACATTAAGGTATAATGTTGGTTATAATGATGATTTGAGTGTTTTTGAACTAGACCGAATCTTCTAGAACCTAAAATACGGTAAATTTGAACTAATTAACCTTAGTAAACCTTAATAATCACCTAGACGACACTTAGTGAACATGTTTTAATGGTTGTATCACTTAAAATTGACAGTTTGAAAATTTTGAAGTGTACCCGACTTTTCGCATGCGAAATTACTGAGCATATGAACAGACGCGAGAACTTTAAAAACTATTCGCATGATATTGAACTTGTAGCGTGAAAAGTTGACTTCTGGTCTAATTCAAAATTCATGCGACAACTTGACTTGTCGCACGAAAAGTAGTAATGCTTTCGTGTGAGAAGTTCAAAATTCCAAGAATTTTTCTAAGTGTTGATTTTACTTTTCTTAAGTCTGAAATGTTTTTATTTTATTCATTCTTGAGTACTGATGTTATTGCTTAATGTCTCAGATGGCTCGGTCTATGGTTTTCAATAAGAACCATAATGCCATAGCTTATCTTGGGGATGTAACTGAAGATAAAGCTCTGTTTTGATCATTGATAGAGGGGCTGAAGACATCTCGTATTCACTATGTCATATCTACTAGTCCTATCATTTATACTGATGTTATTGATCAGTTTTGGCAAACGGCTGCCAATGAGATAGACGAGGATAGAGAACTTTGTATTACTGCTGTTGTTAAGGGAAAAATGTTAGTGATTACATCTGAAGTAATCAACAGTGTGCTATTGCTTGAGGATGTACCCAATGCACCTGTAAAGATTGATGATGATGCTGTCAAGGATTGTTTGACACGTATGGGTTACAGTCATAGATACCCATCT
Source organism: Flaveria sonorensis (assembly GCA_025506505.1). Taxonomy (NCBI): domain Eukaryota; kingdom Viridiplantae; phylum Streptophyta; class Magnoliopsida; order Asterales; family Asteraceae; genus Flaveria; species Flaveria sonorensis. The sequence continues at coordinate 59,102,009 of CM046440.1, read as the reverse complement.
CTGGAGAAGAAGTATCTTCCACCCTTTTAGAAGTACTTATTTCACGTTGTCATCCATTGCCTTAGCAATCTTAAGGCAGGCATGGATAGTTTGAGTGCGGTGTTCGGATCCCTGCTAATATCACTATTTGATGATCTTCCATATAGCATATCCAAGACAATATTTTCTGAGATGCAGAAGAATGTGATTGCGACGGTTAGAAGGAAGTTTATCATGTACCAAAGATTTATACAGATGATTGTTAATGCTGCTCATCCTGAACTAGTTATATCTAATTCACCCAAGTATGTAGTCATGACGATGAAGAAAGATATCTTCACGTATCTGATGGGTGCTCGTGGGAATG
>CM046440.1:58934163-59096663 GCA_025506505.1 Flaveria sonorensis | reverse complement strand
TGATGAAGATAAATTATTATTATCAATGTGTACGTATGATGTGTGATCGCGATTGAAAGTAAAAAGGTTGTTTTAATGAAAGTAAAGTATTTTTATTTATAAAACTAGAACTCACTCAGCGTCGCTGACTTTTTGTAAGCATAATAGTTGGCAGGTATTTTGTTAATGCTGAGGAGGTGCAGGCATGGATGCATAAGCTACTGGGGACGTTTTGAGGCTGACATCCACATTTTGATATGATGTTGTATTTTGAAATTTATATGAATGATGTAATGTAATGATATGTTTTAACTTATAAATGAAAAGTTTTAAATTCCGCTGCAAAAGTAACGTACGTTTTAAATATTTTATGCGATGACGGTCCAGCTGTAAGCGTCCCGGGAACGGGGCATTACAACTGTCCGGCGGCAGACCAAGTGAAATATGCCACGGGGACACTTGAGGGTACAACGCTCTCGTGGTGGAATGCACAGGTGCAGATGCTTGGCCAGGCGATGGCAAATGCTTTACCGTGGAACGAGTTTAAAGCGATGATAATGGAGGAATATTGTCCTCGCAAGGAAGTCCAGAAGCTGGAAGCTGAGTTCTGGCAATTGAAAATGGAAGGATCTGAGATCGAGGCTTACACTAAGAGGTCTCACGAGTTGGCGACACTTTGCCCTGGCATGATCGACCCGCCGATCAAACGAATTGAGCTTTATCTGCGTGGCTTGGTTCCAGAGATACAAAGTATGGTGACTGCTGCGAACCTTCCTACTATTCAACAGGTTATTCGAATGGCTCACAAGCTTACTGACCAAGTGGTGGAGCAGGGAAAGCTACCCAAACGGGGGGCTATGGCAACCGTGCCTGACAATAAACGCAAGTAGGATAACTCTGGCAACAAGTGATCTTTGACAAACAACCAACCTCAGCAACATCAGCAGCAACAACAGCACACTCAGTAGCATCAGCATCAACAGCAGCAAAGGAGGTTTGACAACAATCGTAGTTTCAATCAGTGATCTTCTTCATCTTAGGGACATGATGGATACGTGGGGAAGTATCCCAAATGTAATCGATGCAACTACCATCACACTGGCAGGTGTGACAACTTTCGATGTCAGCGTTGTGGTAAGGCTGGACACGCGGCAAAGATTACCATGGTGAGTTGATTAAGAAGCCTAAGCAATCCCAAGAAACAGCAAAAGGTTGCTTTGAGTATGGAAAGGAAGGACACTACAAGAGGAATTGTCCTCAGTTGAAGAAGAAAGGGAATGGTGCTGGAAATGGTGGAAACAACAAGAACAACAACAGCAATAGTGACAATAATAATGGCAACAATGGTGGAGCTAAAGGAAGAGCCTTCATCATGGGTTCAGGTGAGGCTCTAAACGACCCTACTGTTACTGGTAAATTTCCTGTTAATGGTTGTTTTGCTATTGTATTGTTTGACACTAGAGCCGATAGAAGTTTTATCTCTACTAAGTTTAGTAGTCTCTTAAGTGATATGCCTTCTCTGTTGGAATCTAAATATACGGTAGAATTAGCTGAAGGTAAGCAAATCCACATGACACACATCCTTAAGGGTTGCGAGATAGAACTTACTGGTCATAATTTTGACATCGACCTCATGCCTGTTATGCTTGGGAGTTTCAATGTGGTCGTGGGCATGGATTGGCTGTCCGAGAAGCAGACGGAAGTCATTTGTCATAAGAAGGTTATCCGCATTCCTCTCCTAGACGGGGAAATTCTCTTAGTTAAGGGCAAGAAAGGTGGTGCTGTGATAGGCATCATATCGTTTATGAAAGCGTAGAAGTGGCTACGTAAATTGTAACTGATAAGCAACCGGAGGAAAAGAAGATAGAGAATATTCTGTTAGTTCGTGACTTTTCGGAGGTGTTTCTAGAGGATCTGCCTAGACTACCACCTCATCGTCAAGTTGAGTTTCAGATTGATTTGACTCCCGAAGCAGCCCCGATTGCGAGAGCACCTTACCAGTTAGCCCCAAACGAACTGCAGGAACTATCTGCACAACTGCAGAAGCTGTTGAATAAAGGGTTTATTCGATCAAGTTCATCACCTTGGGGAGCACCTGTTCTCTTTATCAAGAAGAAGGATGGCACATTTCGAATGTGCATCGACTACAGAGAACTGAACAAAGTTACAGTCAAGAACTGATATCCTTCACCTCGTATAGATGATTTGTTTGATCAACTTCAAGGATCAAGCTACTACTCTAAGATTGATTTGAGGTATGGGTATCATCAACTGAGAGTCCGAGAGGAAGCCATCTCAAAGACTGCATTCTGTACATGTTATGGTCATTATGAGTTCTTGGTCATGCTATTTGGGTTGACAAATGCACCAGCAGTGTTCATGGATCTCATGAATCGTGTGTGCAAACCCTATCTTGATTAGTTTGTTATCGTATTTATCGATGACATATTGATCTATTCGAGGACCAAGGAGGAACATGAAGAGCACCTACGTCTAATATTGGAATTACTTAAAAAGGAACAACTATACGCCAAGTTTTCCAAATGTGATTTCTGGATACGTGAAGTACAATTTCTGGGTCTTATTGTTAACGAGAAAGGTATACATGGTGATCCTGCAAAGATTGAAGCGATAAAGAATTGGATGGTTCCTAAGATGCCTAGTGAGATGCGGTAATTTCTTGGACTGGCAGGATATTATTGGCGATTCATTGAGGGATTCTCTAAGATTTCTCAACCTCTCACAACCTTGACTCATAAAGGAACAACGTATAAATGGGGAGAGAGTCAAGAGTCCGTTTTTCAGTTGTTTAAACAGAAACTGTGTAGCGCACCGATATTGGCATTACCAGAGGGAAGTGATGATTTTGTGGTTTAATGTGATGCTTCTATCCAAGGACTTGGTTGTGTCTTGATTCAACGTGATAAGGTGATAGCCTAAGCCTCGAGACAACTAAAAGTACACGAGAAGAACTACACCACTCATGACTTGGAGCTGGGTGCGGTAGTTTTTGCCTTGAAGATCTGGAGACATTAATTGTACGGTACCAAGTGCACTATCTACACCGATCACAAGATTCTTTAGCATATCTTTGAGCAGAAAGAGTTGAATATGAGGCAACGACGCTGGGTGGAATTGTTGAATGATTATGATTGCACTATCAAATATCACCCAGGAAAGGCAAATGTAGTTGCTGATGTGTTGAGTAGAAAGGAAACTGCTAAGCCCCGACGAGTGCGAGCTTTGCAGCTTACGATTAGCACTTACTTGCCTGAACAAATCCAAGAAGCTCAGACAGAAGCCTTAAAAGCAGAAAACATTAGGTCTGAATCTTTATGGGGAATGGACAAACAGTTGGAGGTAAAAACGGATGGAATTCGTTATTTCATGGAAAAACTTTAGGTACCTTTGTATGGAAACCTAAGGGACTTTGTTTTGAGTGAAGCACACAAGTCGAAGTACTCTATATATCCTGGTTCTGACAAGATGTATCATGATCTGAAGGCGCACTATTGGTGGCCTAATATGAAGGCAGACATAGCTACGTATGTGAGCAAGTGCCTAACCTGTTCAAAAGTTAAAGTTGAATATCATAAGTCCTCTAGGTTACTACAACAACCTGAGATTCTTATGTGGAAGTGGGAACAGATTTCTATGGATTTCATTACCAAATTACCCTGGACTCCTACTGGTTATGACACGATATGGGTTATTGTAGATCAGTTAACTAAGTTTGCTCACTTCTTGGCAATCAAGGAAACAGATAAAATGGACAAGTTAACTCGAATTTATCTGAAGGAGATAGTTTCGAGACATGGTGTACCGGTCTCAATTATTCCTGATCGTGATGCTCGTTTCACATCACATTTCTAGCAGTCATTATAGAAATCTTTGGGTACGCGTTTGGATATGAGCACTGCTTATCATCCACAAACGGATGGGCAAAGTGAACGTATTATTCAAACATTGGAGGACATGTTACGTGCTTGTGTGATTGATTTCGGGAATAACTGAGAAGTTCACCTACCATTGGTGGAATTTTCTTACAACAATAGTTATCACACCAACATTAAGGCAGTACCAATTAAGGCTTTGTATGGGCGAAAGTGTAGATCACCAGTTTGCTGGGTGGAAATTGGTGATAGTCAACTAACAGGCCCCGAGTTGGTACACGAGACTACTGAGAAGATAGTACAGATAAGGAACCATATGGCTGCAGCTCGTGACTGACAGAAAATCTATGCAGACAAGCGACGGAAACCTTTGGAGTTTCAGGTCGGCGATAAAGTTTTACCGAAAGTCTCACCGTGAAAAGGTGTGATTCAATTCGGAAAAAGAGGCAAGCTTAATCCGAGATACGTTGGACCACTTGAGATTCTGGAAAGAATAGGTCCAGTGGCGTATCGACTAGTCCTACCTGATTCGTTGAGTGAAATTCACAATGTATTTCATGTCTCAAATTTAAAAAAGTGTTTATCGGACGAGACGATGGTTGTACCATTGGAGGAAGTGAAAGTAGATGAACAATTATGGTTAATTGAGGAACTAGTTGAGGTAATGGACCGTGAGGTAAAAATTCTTAAGCAAAACAAGATACCCATAGTCAAAGTTCGTTGGAACTCGAAACATGGACCGGAATTCATGTGGGAATGTGAGGATCAAATGAAGCTTAGGTATCCTCATCTGTTCGAAACGACGATGTCAACCGGTAGAGGTAATGATTAAATTTCAGTATGAAATTTCTTTCAACATGGGGATAATGTGACAACCCACCCGAAACTCACTCGATTTCTTTGTGCCAATGCAGTTGACCAGTGATGTAACACAACCGTGTAACACAATTTTCGGGACGAAAATTCTTTCAACATGGGGATAATGTGACATCTGGTAATTTTCCGTTACCAAACTCCGTTAGTTTCGTTAAGTCTTGCATACACGTGTTGTGAGCACACACTAGTTTTCGTTGAACGTTGGTGACTTAATAATAATTAACAATGATTATCTGATAATAACTTGATTAATAATGTTGATTATTAATTTGTAGTTATATGATTTGTGAGTTTAAATATTATTTATGAATTTTTACCTTGTAATGTGACTACGTGTGATTTATGATTCATGTGTGGCTTTTACAAGTTGGATTATATGATTATTGTTAGTTGATAATGATTCATGTATTATGTGACTAAAATTATTTAAAAGTATAAAAAAAGACTACTTTTATAATTTATAAGACAATAGGGGGAAATTTGAGAAATCCTTACCATATTTAAACCACCAAACAAACCCTAAAACCCCCAAATCCTCCTAATCGGCCGAAACACATATCCCAACCCCCTTCCCTTGCGATTTCAGCCTTCAAGCATCTCAACACAATCTATTTTGATCAATTTCAAATAGTAACAAGTGGAATTGTTGATCTATATCACGTTTAAGGTGAGTTTCTCAACTAATTTTCATGATTTCCAGATCAAACCCTATTTTCAATTTACAAGATGAATGCTAAAATTGATGTTGTTTGATAATGTTTTGATGTTAGTTGTATTGCATTGATGTTAGTTTATGTTGATTATACAAGAAATTCATGAATTTGATGCGTTGTTCATAACTTACTATTAATAGTAACTTTTATGCATGAGATTGATGAATTATGATGAATTGATGATGTTAGTCATGTCTAGATGTTTGTTATGGACTTGATTAGGCATAAAGTTGGTGAATTTATGAAAGAATGGGATGTTAGATTGGTTTTGGGTGTTACTTTCCCGGAAGGAAAACTTTATTTATGTAGATCATTGGATATTGTTAATTGAGCATGTTTATGATGTTAGGATCATGTTAGAATGTTTGTTGATGATTTCTAAGGTGGTAGATTGTGTTGTTTGGGTTATATGAATACTTGATGCACAACTTTGGAAATTTAGGCTCTTATGGAATATACATGATAATCGATGTTGTTAGGTGATTATGGAACTATGTTGGAGTTATGATAGAATCATGGTAATGCATGATGTGTTAGTTAAAATTGTAATTGTGGACTTCTTGGGATTTGTATGTGTTGCTTGATAAACCATGGTGTATGATGAGCTTTATAGCACTTAAGGGTTTGGAATGTGGCATACGTGAATAACTTGTGTGATAATCATGTATGATGAATTGTTATACTTGATCAAACAAGAATTTAACTTGACATGTCACTAACGGGTCAAACGGGTCAACTTGGTCAAATGAGTATTGTTTTCCAAAACCTTGGGTCAATGTGGTTATTGAACACTTAAGGTTGTTAAGTTTTCTGTGTACACGTACTTATGTACTTGCGTGTTCTAGGTAATCTTTGAAGGGTTGTCATTCCACTCATCATTAGCCTTTACAATCATTCGTTTGCGCACCAGGTGAGTTCATGCCCCACTTTTACTTACTTCTCTTTTTGGGGGAGAAAGCATACTTTGTTTTAAAACGTTTTATTGTTATAACATGTTTTTGATATGACATAGTGGGTTATACCATGGAAAGTCATCACAGTTTCTGATCGTTAATTAAGAAATCTAGCGGGAAATTTTGGGTAGTACTACTGGGTCTGACAAGCCCCACCCGGGTGATCAGAAGTCAACGGGTGCAATAATGTCCTAAACTACTAACAGCGTCACGACGTGGTATGTCGTGGCGGGAGGCAAACAGACAAACATAGTCAGCTTTGATCGCGAAATCACTATTGTTCTTTACTAATAAAATTAGACTAGCTATCTATTTTAATGCACTTGTTTATGTTTTACTAACGCAACTGCTTATGATTGATTACAAACTCTTGAACACACCAACCATCGTGTTGACACTTTTAGTATGCTTTTCTCAGGTCGTTTCTAGCAGCTGCCCATAGGAGCACACACATGTCAAGCATGCTTTGTTCAAACATTGTTTACTTTTAATTTAGCATTTACTTACGTAATTTGGTTTGGGCGCTTGTTTTGCGCAGTTTACCTTTAGTACCTTGTGTTTGGGTTAATTTCAAAATGCTTTCGCAAATAATTTAAAGTTTTAAACTCTGATTTGTTGAAATGTTGCATATAGAGTCGTTCTGAGTAACTAATGACTGAGATCCTGGTTTGTTCACACGCCTCGCGGTAAAATCCCGCACGTAAAAATTGAGGGTGTGACAATACATACATACATACAAACATACATACATACATACATACATACATACATACATACATACATACATACATACATACATACATACATACATACATACATATATACATACATATATATACATATATATATATATATATATATATATATATATATATATATATATATATATATATATATATATATATACATATATATATATATATACATATATATACATACATATATATATATATATATATATATATATATATATATATATAGTAGGACATACACACATACATACATACATACATACATACATACATACATACATACATACATACATACATACATACACACATACACAATACATATATATATACATATATATATATATATACATACATATATATATATATATATATATATATATATATATATATATATATATTATATATATATATATATATATATATATATATATATATATATATAGTAAGGTTATCTTGAGGATCTCACTTTTTTGTGAGAAATGTAAGAACCAATATGATCCATACATTTTTGTCACCTGCAAATCACATGTCATTTTCATCTTTTTTTTTTAAATTTTCATAACTTTTTTTCACGATATTATTTTATCAAAAAAAAATTCACCATAAAATTCAGTATTTTTTTTATCTTTCCAACGCCTATCATATTGATATACTTTTTTAAAAAATACCGTCCAACCGTTATTTAGACGTATGTTAATCCTGTTATAGCCATGTGTAAATCTGGTTTTACACATGTGTAAAGCCGATTTTACACATGTGTAAAATAAATTTCGTAAAAAAACAAGTTTTTTATTATTTTTTATAAATTGTTTTTATTTTTTTTATGAAAGATGGAAACAAAAGAAACATTTTTGTGTATTTATTTTTTTATTCTTATATTATTTTTCATTTTATAATTATTTTTTTTATGTTTTCGTTAATTACCACTTTGCCATTGAAAACTAGTGGCTCACATTAGTTCATAGAGTTCTCACAAAAAAACGAGTTCTCATTTGAACCGAATATATATATATATATATATACAAAATGTAATTTTTATGTGAAGCATATGAATTAATTAGGACGTGGCATGTGTTTTTTGATGGAGGGTTAGTTTTGTCAGCGTCATAATTACGCATAAAAGGTACATAATTACACAAGTTATATATATTATTACGCAAAGTAAAATTACTCATGTTATAAAATATAATTACGTAAGTTATATGATAATTACGCAATTTATGTTCATAATTACCTAGTTAATAATCATGCAAGTTATACGCACAACACATAGACGTTTTAAAAAAAGTGTTGATTTAAAAAAAAATATGTCAATACTATACTTAAAATAAAAAGAATAATATCCTCGATTTTATGGTGTAATTTTTTTAAATAACGTCGTATAAAAAGGTTATACACGTTTAAAAGAACTGGGAGAATTTGAAAAAAGTCAATAATTGTAAGCTATTTCCGAATTTACCCCTACGGCCATCATTCCATGCGTAATTGTTTGGTTTGAATTACTTCGCACACTTTGCACGATTTTTTAACTTTGTATAGTAAACTCTCTCTCTCTCTCTCTCTCTCTATATATATATATATATATATATATATAGAGAGAGAGAGAGAGAGAGAGGTGTGTGTGTGTGTGAGTGATGGCTATGAATCCGGCCGGCGGTTGTTGCCCTACCGACGTTGGCTATCATCATTGATTTTGTTCGGCTGCTTGCTTTTGATTGGTGTTGGCGGTGGTGATGGTGGAGATGTTTCTATTCATCTCTCCAGACCCATTTAAAGTTTTCGGATGTCACTGCATTTATGCCCGGCTATGATTGTCACCGCTGACGCCGTTTTCCCTTTGTGGGGTGCCTCCAGGTTTGCTTTGCGTTTGGTAAGCCGATATCCATCTTCTATCTCCACTCAACACTACCCAACCCCGACAATTTACTTTGGGGTTTGGTTTTGGCAATAAGGGTTTTGCATGTGCCGCCCAATGTCGCGTAACTTAGACGTGTATGTTGGTGGTTGCATGGCTCACGGTTTGCTCTTTATCCGGAACACAGAGCACCGCCTACCTCCGGTCAACCCTACTATGCTTCGAAAAATGCTTGGATGATGGCGCGCCTTTGTTTAGAACCACCTACTACAAGTTGGTTCGCTAGCGGAGGATGGCATAATGGTTGGTCAAACCAATGCCGCCTATGGGGTTCCTTTCTTCAGTCATCTTACATCTATGATGATAGGGTTAGCCTCATCCGAGACGGTATGGCATGATGATGGTCACAGTTATATATTACTTGGTGGCGCTATGTTCGGTTGATGATGATGATGACACAACCGGTTGAGACTCTTTTGCATGGATATGTTCCGTGGGCTCGAGTTAACAACGTTGATGGTTATATGGGTTGAGACGGTTTGGTACGGTTCTATTTCATAGGCTTGAGCTGATTATGGTGATTGTTATGCATGCATCATATATGCTGTTTGAATACATCTGTTTGGTTCTTTGAGTTTTCAATTATTTTCTTTTTGTTTGTTGGTGGTGTGTTTAAATACATCTGTTAGGTTTCTTGAGTTTTCTATTACTTTCTTTTTTTTTTTGTTGGTGGTGTGATTTTGGTCAAACGTGGAATTTTAGTTAGATTTTACATGTTAGCAATGAATACAAATAAAAATATGGTGTGGGGCACAACAAACGGTTGTTTGCAGCCGCAAAGAACTGGCACTTCCGAACCTTCAAAATGTTATATTTTCAAACCCATCGCGAAGCGTAGGGTTATACCTAGTTCATCTAAATAGATACATTAGATTACAATAATTTTTTGATGTGATACTTTTCTGTTCTTATATATTCACTTTATTTTCTTTGTAAAAAGAAAAAAAAAACTTTTCTAGCTAGGGTCTCTTTGAAAGCATCTCTTTATTCAATGAGATACAAATCAGGCTTGCCCTCGTGGCACTCCTTAAACCTTAATGTTTAGAGTTTGATTTGTTAGGTGTTGGGTTTCCCATGTCATTTTAACAAGTTTCAAAGAATTCAAACATGCAGCGGAAATCTTTAATCAAAATCAAGTTGAGAGTCCTTTTTCCAATGATTGCAAACACTAAAAAAAGAATAAATAAAACAAGCGTTTAAAACATACATGACCAGTTTTATTAAATTACCCTTAAAGGGATGTCACACATGGTGGTAAGGAATTGAGTTACTAGCTCTCCTGATCAGCAAATCCACTAACATAACACTTTCTGTCTTCTCTCATTCTACTCACAAGTCTACTCGTGAACCCAAAATGAAAACAATTCATTTCTTCCAAATCAACAACCCGAGACTAAAACTCGTCACCCAAAAACGCATGTACCTACCTTAAAATACGAACAAAATGGACAGGGGAGAAACAACGATCGACCACCAACTATGGTGGTGGCAGACAATTCCAGCTTCAGGAAATCAGTGACAAGGTGGTGCTTGTTTCATTGGCAGCTCCGAGAAATGTAGGTTCGGCTGAATTGAGAGACAGGCAAGAGAGGATAAGGGTTTGAAACTTAACCCTGTTAACTAGTTATAATCAATGTTATAATCAATGTGGTAAAACCCTAGTTTAAACCCAATTAGTCTAGTTAGCCCATAAGGTTATATTAGGTAATTAAAATGTGCAATTAGCTTTAGCTCAAATGTTTAATTTAATTAATATAACCCTTTATATGCTTAATATAATAAATATAACCCTTTATATATAATTAATCTTTTACAAATATTTATTCATAATAATCTTTACATATTAATAAATATGTACCTTGGTGTCACATAGCTCCTTTGAAGATGTTCACCTGGGATTTGCCAGCATGGCATCATCACAATAACTGTGTTATTCCATAAGAAAATCAATTATGTCGTATTTTATTAATTTTTTGAAGCTTTCTAAAATAAATAAATTATTATTTAATATGATAATGAATATCCCATTGGTCAAAATATTGATTTCTTTAATAATCACACTCAACCCTTAATGTTTAGGGAAATGTTCAAATCGAAAGGTTTTTTAAAGAAAAGTTTGTTAGAGGTGTATTTTAGGATTGCCACTTTTGTTTATTTTTTGCAAGTTCTTTCATTTTTTTAAACGTTCATGGCTTTTATATAGGATATTATTTTTTCATCAAAATTATAACATAAAAACAAGCATTTTTTTATTTTTAAAATGAATACAGTATTGTTATATGAAAATACAAAAAAATTTCTTATCTATTTAAGCTCATATCTCGTCATTATGTCTTTAGTGTAGTTTATTGTGTCTTTTTGTTAGTTATTATGTTTTTCTAATACTATTATATTATTTTAAAATGATGAATTTCAAAAAATATAATGATTAAATAACATTACTGTGTATCTCTAATATGCAAAAACAATAATAAACTAACAATTAATAAATCAAATACATTAAAAACAATAAAAAATAACACAATATCTCATTGTGTTTTTTATCGTAATTGTGTTGTCTTGAATACAATGATATTTGAAAAGTACATTGGTGAAATAACATTATTGTGTACTTCTAATGGAAAAAACACAATGATAGATAACAAATTTATATAATCTATTAAAAAATAATGACAAAAATAACATATCTGTTATTTTTAACACTATAAGTTTTGAAAATACATTGGGTGAATGTATATTATTGTGTACTTCTAATTGTAAAATACAATAATAGATAACAAGTTTATAATCTATAAAAACAATTGTCAAAAATAACACAAAATAATATAAAACCTAAAACAAAATTATTAATACACACAACAAATTATCTATTATAATGTGATTTTATGACTGATATTTGACACAATGAACGTATAAAACATAATGAGCTAACGTATTTGACACAATGACAAAAATATTTTTCTCTTTAAAACGATAAAAGGACACGTGTCAAGCTCACAATTCTTCTTAGGCATTTTAGATTAAACATCATTTTTATTATAACACTTCTCTAATGTTTATATATCATGAAATTTAACAAGATACCGAATTCTTAATTTAAACTTTTTATAATAGTTTTTTTAAGTAAATAAAATTTTTAGACATTGGGATAATGGGTTTTAAATCTTATATTCTTCAAAGCTGAATTATAAAAATTTGTATTTTAATATTTATCATAAAGTATTATTATATATATTATTTAGTAGCACAAGAGCTACAATAAACTCCTTGGCTCTCCAACTTTACGACTAAACTTACCATTTTTGCAAAGTGCTCTTTGGCCATGTGGCGGATAGGATATTACTGGATCTTACCACTTGCAAATATATCGTAATTACGATCACTTTTTTTGGCATTTTTCTTTACTGGATCTTACCACTTGCAAATACATCATAATAATAACAATAATAGCTTTTTTTTTCGTTTGATCTAAATTATGTATTTAAACAAGATGAGTGTTACAATAGATCACTTTAGTTTTTTTTTTCTTTACTGGATCTTACCACTTGCAAATACATCATAATAATAACAATAATAGCTTTTTTTTTCGTTTGATCTAAATTATGTATTTAAAACCAAGATGTGTTACAATAGATTTTGTAGTTTTTTTTAAGTTTAGCCATCTAGGTTTTAGTTTTTGTTATAGATCATCCATAGAATTTAGTGTTGGGGATATAGCTTTTCTCAAAAGAAGTCATATTCAAAATCAAATGTTTTTTTTTTTTTTTATCGTAGGCTGTAGCGAGTGCAATTAATGTTGTATTAATGCGACGAACCGAACCGCTTATGAGTGAATATTATCGTTTCCGGTATAGATATTATCAGAACTGGTATTGTTATTTGTATTTTTGTGGTTTTCGATGAGGCGAGCCGAGAACGAACAAAGTCACGTCATTCATTAAAATTATTAATTACATTGAATTTTTAAAATTATATAAAACTTCCAATTAAATTTGTTTCAAAATGCATGTTTATTATAGATAAAAACAACAATCCAATCAAGTCAAACTTCGCAATTTCATTCAACAATTTTGAAATTCAAATTTTGTACTCCTTTTCAACAAATTTGAATTTGATGTTATAATTAGTTATAAATGATTGCTTCAATCACAATAAATAAACTAAGTAATATAAAAACACGTCAATGTTATCTGGTTATTATTATATTTATATATATATGTTATATATTATATATATGTATATGTATATATATATATATATATATATATCTATGTATATATATGTATATATATATATATATGTATATGTATATATATATATATATATATATGTATATGTATATATATATATATGTATATGTATATATATATATATATTGTATATATATATATATGTATATATATATGTATATATATATATATATATGTATAATATGTATATATATATATGTATATTATATGTGTATATATATATGTGTGTGTGTTATATATATATATGTGTGTGTGTGTATATGTATATATATGCAAAATATTTTTTAGTGGATCCTTTCTCTCTTTCTTCTCTCTTCTCTCTCTCTCTCTCTCTCTCTCTCTATCTATATATATATATATATCTATATATATATATATATATATATATATATAGTTAGAATCATAACAGAACCATTTTTTTATTTTCAGAATCACACAACTATGATTTACATAAATATGAATTAAGTCTGGTGATACTTAAGCTATTTTACATATGTGTATATTATACATGAATAATGAATTATTTAAAACAACTAAATATCACCTGCTTTAACTTACATTTATGAAATCAGTGATTCGTAATTTATATTTATGTAAATCAATGATTTTTTTGTTTCTGAAAAATAAAATGTTATATATATCTATATATATATATATATATATATATATATATATTATATATATATATATAACGTTTGATTAGTTATCTGATTAAAACATGTTATTTAAATATAAATAAAAATTGAAAGTTTTATATTTATATAATCCGATATTTTTAATTATCAGATTTAATTCAAATATAATAATAGTTATCGGATTATATAAATATATAACCTGAATTTGATATTATAATTAGTTATCAATGATTTCAATACAAATAAACTAACTAATATTTTTCATATTATAAATTAGTTATCAATGATTTGATGTATAAGTTTCTTTCGAAACCACTAGGGTAAATATAATATATTTCTACGTCATATCTTTCGAAATTTTGATTACACAGTTACGAGTCATTATTTGTACGAACATTTAATATAAATCTTTATTAAAAGGAGGCGCCCGCAATGTAAAACCAAAACACATAGGTCAAATACAGTAGAAATTTTGATTACGCAGTTACGAGTCATCATTCGTACGAACATTTTAATATAAATTTTTATTAAAACGAGGCCCCCGCGATGTACAAACAAAACATGTCAAATACAATGAATGTTTTGCAACAACTTAATGTTTTTTTATAAATTCAAAATATATATATTAAAATATAAATTTTATTTAAAACCTATCCGTCACAATGTGTAAATCTAAGTAAATAGGAATTAGTCATATCTTACAAGCCATAATGAACATCATTTAAGTAGGGTGTACAAGTCTTTTTTTCTTTTTTGTCTTCTAACGCATGTTTTTTGTTTTCTTTCGACCCTTCAAGTTTCGTTGTATGTAAGTTTATGCCTTATACTCATGTATTTGGCTTTTTAACATATTCATAATTTTTTGGGTAATATGTTTTCCTCTTATAAGTTGTAAAACTTAATTTTTAAAAAAGTTTCAAATACATCATGATTACATGCTTATTTTTTTTTTTACCTACGCTACAGTATATTTTTCATTAAACGTGTTGTTTTTCAGAAAGTACAACGAAGCATAAATCTACAGTAAAAATGTTAAGGTTTCGACTTTTGATAGATCCTTTTCTCTTCGTCTTACAACTTTTAAACTTTGATGGTTTATTAAATCCAATTTTGTACATGCTTAAATTTATCAAAAAAATATTTAACTGTTACGTATTTTGTAGTTGCTACACACTTATATCTATCGACGTTCGAGCGTGAATTTATTCAGTTGTTTAACCTTTTATATTAACTTATGATATTATCAATGGTCATGCTGCAAGGCACGGGTTTATGACCTTTTTATTTTTATGTAAAGCTTCGAATTTTATCAACAACGTGACAATTTCAATATTCTTATTTAAAATATGTATATTATCAAAGTCCCCTTTAATTTGCGTATTCGTGACAACAATTTAACATTAGTTTCTTGCACGGTCTTACACCTCTTTTCTCCTTCATCTTGCATGTTCGTGGCATCTTTACGACGTCAGTTTTTCACGGTTGATGTTAGTTGTAATGGTTTGACATCTTGTCGTAACGCGGGGTCTTAATACTAATAACTATTTATAATAATTATTTATTATTACCATATAATAATCAACTAGTTAATCCTTTGATTATAACTCATTGGTTCTTTATTCATCAATACAATCTGTGTGTTATTCGCATGTATGACCTAAAGTAGCACTTTGATAGCACTACTTGGACTTATGAAGACAGTGCTCGCACCAACTCCAACACTAGGTATATTTGTTTATTTGTTTAAATTATAACTAAGTGATGGTTAAGGTGGTTTCTTTGTTTCTTAGTCTTTTGGAATTCTCCATTGACTCTCCAATATGTATATAGGGGAGTGAACCATGAAGATCACTATATACTGCGAGACACGCGAATTAAAGTAAATCATTCATTTTTTCAATCTTGAAAACTCTTAAAATATAAGAAAAATATTGAAATGCTATGTTTATTTATCCATATTAAACTTAATAAATAAAATATGCCAACTTGTGTTTCAGTATAAAACTTTACACATATATTGGTAAACAATAAAAATAAAAAAACATATGAACACGCTTTATAGTTTAAAGTACATAATATTCAAATTTATATTTAAAAAGTACAAAACCTTAAAATTATTAATCATTAATTAAAAAGTTAAACAACTTAGGTTGTTGTTTTTATTCTCATAGTATTTCTAATGTTTTATAATTTACTTCACCTTATACATATATGTGTCTACATGTACATATATATACATATACTAGTGTGGTGACCGGGTGATGCAGCAGGAAACACGAGCCGAGCGCAATGAGCTCAACACGTTTATAAACAAAGCCAAGCCAGCTCAACTTGTTTACAACCGAGTCGAGCTAGAGTCAAATTTTATTCGAGTGAGATTTAACATGAAGGACATGCATGGGTCGAATTTCTCAAAAAAAAAAAAAAGACTTTTCTATTTATAGTGTTTTACTCTATGAATCTTAGTGTCACACCCTGTTGACCGGGACTGACTGTGACTGACTGATATCAACACAATGTAGCGGAAAATAACGTTACTTAAATATTTTCACCCACACATCCATTGCTACATGGCATTCATGATAATACAATACTAGTTAAATATTGTCTAATCCCAAATACATAAGTTTAAGTAAATTGTCTCAAAATTTAACAATTAAATAAGGTGGTGGCTAAACTCCAAATTGTCTGACTAAGTCAACTCCTATCCATGATCACTTGGTAAAATCATTATTTTTCTGAAATACACAGCCAAAATACGTCAACATAATGTTAGTGAGCTCATAAGTTTATAACACAAGACTTATCACAATTCATAAAATAAGATAACAACTGTAATGGTGCACAAAAGAAAGTACCACGATCAAATCTGGACCCGGGTGACCCTCCCGAGTGCTAGAACATCCCCTAACCCATACCCCTTATTGTTATGGCCTTAAGTGTGCCCTGCTAAGCACATATAAATTGTATTAATTTGTGACACAATGATTATTAAATCTCAATGGGGGGGTTTCCCTATCCTAAGGGCCCATTGTGTGCGGGGGATTCCCCAAATAGTACTATCCACAAACCACGCTGCTCCCATTGGAGTTAATGATTATGCTCACGTTCGGGAGACAAGAGCACCACATAAAAGTTAATTAAAAAGGGGTTCATGAGACTTACCTTAGCTTGCTTCTTGAAGTGGATGTTCAAGATCTAGTGCTCTACCGACCGACAAGGTTTCTAGGTTCATTTCATATGAATTAGTTTTATCTCTTAATCAGTTATCTAAGCCAAACCCCTCTAGTTTAGGTTTATCCTACCCGATTAGGTGATTACATTACGTATGTGTAATTTATTTCAAATCTTGAAGTCTGGAGTCTTAATGTGGTCTTTGATTATATTTGGGTTATTACATCATGATTTTAGATTATAATAGTGCTTATGAGTAATATTTGTTTCTAAAGCAGTAAGGTTTCTATAAAGATCAGATCACGATCGATTCCACAATTTGTTGCACTTGATAATCAAATTAAGAAGGATGTGTGCATGTGTGATATCAACAAACATTAACAAGCTCAATCGAATATTATAATCAAATGATTACCATACCAAAGGAGTATACGTCGTTTAAGCTCGATCCACCCGAGGTGAGCTCTCTGGCGCGGCTCCTATCACACAACTCTGTGCTCTCTCACCCTTAGAGCACTTTTACAAATGAACACACACCATGAAATACAAAGGAAAAACATCTATATATACTGTCTAGATGTTCTCACGTGAGAACTTTAAGTTCTCACGCTGCAACTCCAAGTTTTCACGCGATAAGTTTTTCATCAATCATCTTTGAGTTCTCGCTTCCTTGTACTTCTCGCATGGATTGAATTTTTGCTTTTCAGTTGATATTGTAATCGATAAAAACTAGGTCCTTACAGTTTCTCCCTATGGATTATGATATCAAGTGATGTTTGACTTCAGTCACTCATCTTCATGAATTATCTGCTCCTTGGGTATCTTTCATTTTAGTCTTCCCCCTCAGCTGTAACCTTCTCCTAATGTATAGCTTCATAAGGGATATCATGTCTGAATCAATCATGATACTACTTACTTCTTAAGATGTATTAGCATATAAAGAGAGGTCCACTCCATTTTTGATTCCTGAAGAACCTGATTCTTCAATCCGATGATAAGATTCTGTGACGACGAACTAGATCATCTAAAGTATTCTTCCCCCTATGTAAGATGTAATAAGCCCATATTTTCAGAGCAAGAATACCAAATAATCTTGATTCTTCACTTAATTAACTCTTTCGATCATTGTCCCCATCAGTAAGATAAGATAAGCCCAAATTGTAAAGTTTCAGTTCACGAACGACCCGAATCAAATGTAATAAATATAGAATCTTGAACTTGTTCAAATATCACAAAAACCCCTGTTTAAGTACCAAACTTCAAATCATTCCGCATCCTCTAGATTTGGGCTGAAACACTTGTTCTAAACCATCATAAACTAACAAGTTTTCGCATCTAGAAAATGTTCTTGTATTTTTGTAAAGTTTTCGCAAAAATCAAGTTGATAGCTAAAGTTTTCGCGCGAATGTTGAAGTTTCGCTTGATGAATTTTCGCATATGAACTAGATAAATGTTCTCGTGCGAGAACTTGATATTCTCACGTGACAACTCCAAGTTATTGCAAGAAGCAGTTATCGATGCGAAAACTGCCCAAGTTTTCGCAAAAATCGGTTATTCATGCGAAAACTTCGTCAAAATTGACTTTTTGTGTTTGAATCACTACTACGATCTCAATTCTTTAGTTTTTCACCATCATAACTTGAAGAAACTGAGTTGTATTGATACAGATCATCATTTTAACATGTAACAAAGTCGATTTCATGTGTGTTCACCCTCGGTTTCATCTTCTTCTTCTTTGAAACCGGTCCAAAATTGACCATAACCTTCAGGTCTTCAATATTCATGTTTAATTTCTTAATACGGATTGCAGAATAAAAATCCGTGTATCAAGAGCAACACCTTGCTCTGATACCAAATGTAAAGATCAGATCACGATCGATTCCACATTTTGTTGCACTTGATAATCAAATTAAGACGGATGTGTGCGTGTGTGATATCAACAAACATTAAATAAACTCAATCGAATATTATTAATCAAATGGTTACAATACCAAAGGAGTATACTTCATTTAAGCTTGATCCACCCAAGGTGAGCTCCCCGCGGGTGGCCTATCACACAACTATGTGCTCTCTCACCCTCAGAGCACTTTTACAAATGAACACACACCACGAAATACAAAGAAAAAACATCTATATATACTGTCTAGATGTTCTCGTGCGAGAACTTTAAGTTTTCGCGCGGCAATCTCTAAGTTTTCGCGCGATAAGTTCTTCATCAATCATCTTGCAGTTCTTGCTTCCTTGTACTTCTCGCATGGATTGAATTTTTGCTTTTCACTTGATATTGTAATCCATAAAGACTAAGTCCTTACAATTTCCCCCTATGGATTATGATATCAAGTTATGTTTGACTTCGGTCACTCATCTTCATGAATTATCTGATCCCTGGGTATCTTTCACTTTAGTCTTCCTCTTAACTATAACCTTCTCCTAATGTATAGCTTCATAAAGGATATCACGTCTGAATCAATCATGATTACTTACGACTTAAGATGTATTAGGCATATGACAGAGAGGTCCAACTTCCATTTTGGATTCCCGAAGAACCTAATTCTTCAATCCGATGACAAGAGTATATGACGACGAACTAGATCATCTAAAGTATTCTTCCCCCTATCAAATGCGAATACTTTAGATGATTCTGTATTTTGAATGAATTCTAAAATTTTGAGTGTGAAAATTTCAGAATATAATATGCGAATACTTGACTTTTCGCACACTATACTTTATATAGCACTCTGACTTCTCGCGTGATGAACTTTTCGCAAAACTTGAAACTTTTCTCATAAAGTTGAACCTTTCGCATCAGTTTATTCATCCGCATTTGTTTTTGAACTTTTTGCATGAAGTGAACCTTTCGCATCAGTTTATTCATCCGCATTTTGTTTTGAACCTTTTACATGAAGTGAACCTTTCGAGCGAGCAAAAGTTCAATTTCTTTGAATTTTTACCTTTTAAGTTTTGAAAATTTTGAATTTAATTTAATTGAGCCTTATGATTTGTTATAAAAAATGATTATGTTAAGTAAGTGTTTACATGATTCTAATACCCTAGTTTTGAACGTTTCGTAAAGCGAAAACTAAAACAAGTAAAATCAGGACTATCACATCCTTTTCATTCGTCTTGTGTTTGAAAATCCATTTCACGCCGATTGGAAACTTACCCTTTGGTAATTCACATAGATGCCAAACATTTAGCTTCTTGAATTGCATCAGCTTGTCTTGCATGGCCTCTACCCAACTATTTTTTTTTCAATGCCATTTCAACATTCTTCGGCACTATTTGAGATAGAAAACATGAATATAGACATGTGTTTATTGCTCCTGGTTGACTTCTTGTTCTGACGCCTTGGGATAATGGATCGATAATTGCTTCCGTTGTATGGTTTTTATGAACTCTTAGCTGTGGAATAGCATCTTCAGAGACAACTTCGTCTAAGTTAGACATATGACCAACAGATTCTTCAACAGTGTTCCCTCCTTCTGGTTGATAAACAATTTCTTCATCTTGATTATCATTACTAATAGAAAGATCTTCAAATGGTACTTGAACAGTATCAATTGGATCATTTAGCATAGAAGATGAACTCTGATTAGAAACTTGTGGTTCTTGTTCCACAACTGTATCCAAATGAGATGAATCTATTTCAGGAACAGAATGTGGAATAGCTGCAGCATTAGAAGATGAAGGTATATCTGAAGATATTCCTTTAGCTTGAGAAGATGTAGATCCAACATCATCAGCAAAAATGTCTTGAATTGAGGATGTCAAAGGTGGATCAGCTGTAGAAACAATAAATTTTCGATTAAATGTTTCAAATAATGATGAACATATCATAAACCCATGAAGGAGCAGAACTTGCATCTGTTTTGTTAGATTCATACCAATCTATATCAAACGACTTAACAATTTGTTTAGTTCTTTTATTATAAGTCCGATATGCTACTTTGTTGGCTAAATAACCAATAAATAACCAATCATCAGCTTTTTCATCAAATTTGATTTATTATCAGATGTGTTTAACAGAGTACAACAACATCCAAAAGTTTTGAAATATTTGACTTTGGGTTTATGTTTGAAAAAGATCTCATAAGGAGTCATATTTTGTTGTTTATTGATTAAAACACGATTCTAAACATAACAAGCAGTGTTAACAGCTTCAGCCCAAAAGAATACTTTAGATGATCTAGTAATATGCGAATACTTGACTTTTCAAGATACGATTACAGAATTCATTCAAAATTTTAGACGAGCATATTATATTCGCAGAACTCATTCAAGATACGATTACAGAATTCGGTTCCATTATCACTTCGTATGCATTTGATAGTCTTGTCCGTCTAATTTTCCGCAAGTGTTATGAATTTCATTAGCAAATGAGGCGTCTCATCTTTGGTTGCTAAAATGAAAACCCATGTAAATCTAGAAAAATCATTACTAATAACCAAGCAATATGCACGACGTCCTAAACTTAAAACACTTACAGGACCAAATAAATCCATGTGTACAATTGATATTGTAATCCATTAAGACTAGGTCCTTACAGTTTCTTTAAACTGGCAAGTTTGGTCCCTCAACATTGCTAAATTGACACTTTCAACCGTAAAGTTTGAAATTTGGTACTTTTACTAATTATAGTGACTTTTATTGTTTTAAGTGATTTGGGTTACTGAAATTAATTAATATTTATGTCTCTTGGTCTTTCTTAACGGGTTCTAGGGCTTGTTTTTAGGTTAGGCGTTTTGTGAAGGAGGAATTTAGGGTTTTCATAATTAAGGTTGTTGAACGGTCCAAATAATGTTTAATTTTAGTTATAACTTATTTAGAGTGTTATTTTGCCTCTGGAATAGTATGGTTTTGTTTATAGGGTTGATGAGTTGATTATTGAGTTTTTAAACGTGTTTCGGGTGCGTTATATATCGTATTTTTAAGGTTATTGGTTTTATTAAATTTTAAGTTATTTTTTGAGTTTGAGGGTCATAACTTACTGAAAAATATGAATTTTCTTAGTTTAACAATTTTTATGTATTTTATTATTATTATTTTATTTTTGTGAGGCGTTAACTAACTTATATTATCGGTAAAACTTATATAAATTCCTAGAAAATTTCATAAATGGTATTATTTGGTTTTTATCTATTTTTGCATTATTAGGCCATTAGATACTATAGTTTCATTATTTGGAGGATTTTTATTTTTTTTGTTACTTTAATGTTCGGGTCTTGGTTTTTAACAGGTTTATTGTTTTGGGTTGACTTGGGTCAGCGGTGGAGCTTGAACATCCCCGTAGGAGGGCGGGGCCGAAATTAATTTTTTTAGGGGGGGCGAACTCGATATTTATACAAAAATTTACACTATCGGGCTAAAAATTTACACTAGTGGACTAAAATTTAACACTACTGACGGAAAAAAAAGGGGGGCGACCGCCCCCCCCCCCCCCCGGCCCCCACTATCCTCCGCCCCTGACTTGGGTCAAGATTGGTCATATAATAATTCAATAAACTTGATATACTTTTTTGGTTTTGAAGGTTTCTTGGTTTTAGCTTAAGGACTTGTTTTTATGTATTTTTATCATCTTAACATAAATAACTTTTATATTTTTGTTTTTTAAGTAAATAAACTCTATAAATTATGAAATTTAATTTCTAGTATTTCTTACCATTATGAGTCCACTGAGATTTTGTACATTCGGATTTTATGCATATTTGGTATTTCCGTTAAGTTTACCGGCTAGTTCCATTAAGTGTCCGTTATTAAGTCTCGGTTTTTAAATTGCTAAACATTCTAACCTGATTTTTTTTTCCTTCCCAATATATTTTATTTCATATATATTCTAAATAACCCTTAAGTTTAGTATTTAGGCCCCCTTTCTATTTTCTTTTATTGTTCTAAAAAATACTTGTTTTTAAATTTTGTATTATTCATAAAATGTGAAATACATAAGTTTTAGTTATGAAACTTTATTTATAACATGAGATGGTTTCATTAAACTTCCAGAAGCATTTAGATCATAATATTTAGACTTTGATAGTACACTTTTGTATTATTATGAAAACCGGATTTTCGGGTGTGTTAAACTTACCAAAACCGTGCTTGTGATCAAATAAAGTTTTTGAAAGCTTTTGTATCTTTTAGTTACTGAAAAATGAATTGTTTTAAGGTTTCATAAGGAGTTGGGAATGTCATGGGGTTAGTCGCGTCACTAACATGACGAAACGTGATGTTTCACGCTTTTTTCGGGTAATAGTAGCTAGTTACCTTGTCGTGAGAAGAGGGTGAGATGAGTGTGTGGGGCTTTTGTGAATTGAATGAGCTTAGAGTAATGAAAGAAGGCTGTTCAAAATGGTGGGTTAGTTCAGGTTACAAGATCAATGAAATGGAAGATGTGAACGTGAAGGGGTGTGTGTGTATGTTCAAGTGATGTTTACCTTAAGTTGTTGGGGTTGATGGTTCTCGATTTTAGGCTGCTGGCTGGAGTTTGATGCTTAATGAGTGGAAGAGAGTAAGAGTAAGTTAAGAGTGTTTAGAGGGGATTGTAGTTTGAAATGAATGTGGAGGTGGTTGTATAGGTGGGGTTCGGCCAAGAGGGTGTTGAGGAGGGGGGTTTGGGTCCCACTTTCTTGATCAACACAAGATCATGTCTAGATATAAGAAAGATTTTGGTCAATTTGTTTAAGTTTTCAAGATTATGGCAAGATTGGGGTTCAACTATGCCATGCAAGGGTTTGATTGGGTTGGAGGTGAGGTGGTTTGCTAGGTTGTAGATCTACTAGGTGGAATCTCTAGGATTTGCAAGGAAACGAGCTATATAGCTGCTTGTTAGGTAAGGGTGTGATGTGGTATGTATAGGTGTGTTACTGTACGTATGTGTGTATATATATATATATATATATATATCTTAATATATTAATATATATATATATATATATATATATATATAATATATATATATATATATATATATATATATATAGATATATATAATGCATGCACCCAGCATACATATGGATGCATACCACACACCCGACACACACACCCGTATATTATACATATATACATAAAACACGACACACATGCATATATATATATATATATATATATATAATATATATATATATATATTATGTGTGTGTGTGTGTGTGTGTGTGTGTGTGTGTCGTGTGGTTTATGTATATTAGGTATATATACGGGTGTGTGTGCGGGTGTGTGGGTATGCATCCATATGTATGCATGGGTGCATGCATATATACGAGTGTTGTGTGTTACATGTGTATGAAGTTAAGGTGGTAGTAGGCATACATATTAATAATGGTGGTATTAGTAATATTGCTAATATTATTTTATTAGATGGTTTTGTTAATAGTTTAAATAATTAAGGGTAGTAACATATTATTTAGTGTTATTTGATGGAATAAGCTTTTATAAATTTTATATGTTTTTGCTTTTAAACTTATGGATTTACTATTTATTATTTAACTTGAATATCCAAGACTTTATGATCAATTTTTTCTAAATGTTCTTATTAGTTTTATAAAGTTCTTATCTTGCAAGTGTTTTTATATTTTTAGTTATATTTAAGGGCTTTTATAAATTGTACTCCTTATTTATTTTACTATTTAGTTTTGGTAATTCACATGATTGGGTTCATACATTTTCTTTAATTGGTTGCCCATATACGGATTTGTTTTAATTTGTTCACTTGATCATGCCAAATTCTTGATTGCTAACAGCAGTTTAAGGTTTATCTATAATCACTTGATGCTTAAAGGTCTAAATGTCACTAATTTACTAAGGCTCGGGCCATGGCCCATCAGGGTCGGTAGATCATGAACAATATCATAACATGGCCCAATGGCCCACTAGGGTTTTGTGGGTCAAGCACATTTAGCTTTGTGGCCCAACGGCCCATTTAAAGTATGATGGGCCCAAGCCCATTGTGGTGTGTGTACTTATGGTTCGGAGTCCAATCGTGTTGGGCCCAATTCATGGGTATCCGAGGTGATCATTGTGTGGCCCGTTAAGGTTTTTAAAAAAATTTTCCGGGCCCAAAATCAGGGTTGTCACACTTAACTCCAATCATCGATTTAGGACAAACCAAAATATCAAAAAAAAAAAACTTTTTATTAGTTTTAAGGGATTGCACAATACATATTAACACTTGTAATTACTTAAAATCTTAAGATTTATGTAAAATTACTTTTTTGTCATCCTTATACTTATTATAATAGAGTATAGATATAGGGAATACGAATTACATAGTGGAGTTTCTTTAAATAACATACAAAATTATTTGGATCCATGATATATTAAATGTAAACCAACGGTTGAGATTATAAGAAGGTCCCATGTAATGTATAAAAAAGGTTAAAGGGAACTTTGAATTAGCCCTCAATTGTTAATTATTTTAAGAGTGAATTGTCGTTTTTCACCCGTTTTATAATATTTATTATTTTCATCTAAAATATTTTTTTTTTTTGGTATTTGTCTCCTCAAGGTTTGACAATGTTATCATTTTCATCAAAAAACATGAATTTCGTGAATGAAATTTTATCAGCAACATGTAAACATATTAGGATTTGTTTTATATGAAAAATAAATAAGTACCATTTAATGAAAAATAATTAATATTATAAAATAATAGAGCTAATAGTTCCGGATGAAAATAACAAAATTTTCATACCTTGAAGAGCCAAATGCAAGAAAAAAAAATTTTTGAAGGAAAATAACAAATGTGATAAAACCACAAGGGAAAAACAACAATTCATTCTATTTTAAAACTTTCATTATTTTTAAAATATAAATAAATTTTGTAAGAAGATGGAGGTTCAAAAAATTAGCAATTGTGGACAAACTGAAAAATGTCCCTCAACCTTTTTTATACCTAACATGCATTATCCGTTTAAGAAAAACACTTGGCACGTTCTTATAATTCAATAATTAATCAAGGATCCAGATAGCTTCCTATATATTTGAGCAACACCGATAGTGATTTTATCTTCATCTATATATGTATAATGTATGTACGTATATTTATGAAAAGGAATGATTAAATGAAAAACTATTATTTTAATAGAAAATCACAAACACTAAGTTCAACCAATAGCAATTTTTTTTTATCATTATTATTTTATTATTTCTTTGAAGGGTGTTTTTGTAATTTTAATTAAATGTAACTAAGGTATTTCTCTAAACTCTTGAATAAATCACATACTATGCTCATTACAATTTTAAATTGCTTTGACTATTTCTTCTTATTTTGAAAGTGATTTTCATCCGAAATCTAGGAATCTCATTCAAAGTTTTTATAATGCAAAAAACAGGAGTAGAATTTATATTTTAACTATCAAATAATGCTCGGATCATCGTTTGACTTTTATAATTCATGACAATTTCATATTTTTTTTTTCATTTGATTCTTTCTAATACTCCCGAATCATCCTCAGTTCATTTTGTCTGATTCACGATATTCAACAGCGAGAGCATGAACTTGCAATCTTGTTAAATCGGTGTTAAATTGTTCAAGGAATCAAGTATTTTAAATCTACACAGGTCTTGAAATTCTAATCGATTAAGGTACTTAAATCTATTCTATAAAGAAGAACCTTGTAATGTCATGATGATGATCATGATGATGATGAAGAAATTGGTTATATATATGTAACCAAGATGGGCATGATAATGAATTAGATGGAAAAGGGGTATCTAGGTACAAAGAAGATCAATTGAAGAAGATAATGCTATTTTCAAAGGATTACATATACGTAAACTTGTGGGATACGATTTCATTATAGGCATGGTTACATATACGTAAGTTTTGCAAAGAAATAAACACCGGTTTGAAAATCCAAAAAATTATTCGGTTCCAAAACAGATTTTATTGGGGCCCCGGTTTGAAACCGATTTTGTCCAAACCGCTTCGGGCTCAAACCTCCCCGTCGAACCGTAATATTTGGCAATCATGCACACTAAATCGGTTTATAAACCGTTATTCACCAAACTGGTTACAAACCGGTTCTCTACCGATTTATTAAAACTTCAAAATTTTAGCCGTTATATAGCTGTAGGAGCCTCCATATAGCTGTTTTTTGGCATTTTTCACCAATTTAACCCCCTACACTACTATAAATAAGTTGTGAGTGTTTTGGTTGAATCACAACAATTAAAAATTCTCTCTACACTCTAAAAACTCAAAATCACTCACTTTCTCTTCACAACAATCAAGAACTCTCAAAAATGGCTTCTTTTAGTGCTTAATCTTTGGTTGGTTGTGATGCGTCTTCTCAAAATGTGGTTGTTTGGGTTATCCCTACTAATAGAAACCCGGAGATTTGGTACAAGCATGATTTGTGTGAGATGTCAACGGGTCCGAATAAGGCTCGTTGCAAATTGTGTTTCAAATTTTTTTCAAATGATGTGAATTCTATTTTGAAAAATCACATTCAATTGAAATATTGCAAAGCATTGAAAGGGAAACCGTCTTGAGGTCAAACTTCGATGATAAACGAAGGTAATTTATAGGCTTACAATGTTGATGTGTTCGAGAGCAAATGGCGTATTTTGTCATCCAAGAAAGCTTACCATTCAAGCACTTGACAACGAACGATTGACTCGGCTAATTCAACGAACTCTCCACCGTGATACACACATATAAGTCGTGCTACACTTAGAAGAGATTGTTTAAAAATATAGAAAAAAGCTAAAAATGAAAGAATTACTTATTTTGAAAATTTACAAACCGGTGTTAACTTAACTAGTGATGTTTGGTCGACTCCTCGCGGTCCACCGGACTCGTACATTTGTGTCACCGCCCATTGGGTTGAACTCGATTCGTGGCAAATGATGAAACGTACGATTACGTTTGAATTGTTTGATTATTCTTACATCGGAGAAAATATTTTTAATTTTATTGAAAAAGTTATTAAAACGTATAAATTTAAAAACAAAATCTTGTCAATATCTTTTGATAATGCGTCAAATAATACGCTTATGTTAGAACATCTAAAATTAAAATATAGACCAATTTATGACGGTGTGTTTTTTCATAGTCGATGTGTTGCGCACATTATAAACTTAGCCGTTCAAGATGGTTAAAAAACTATTCAACCAACAAAAGATGCTTTTATAAGAAGGTTACGTGATATTTTTAGCGGTAACTAAAGATATAATAAGTATCGCAATTTTTGTAAGAACACAAATTCCAAATGTTTAGGTCCGAATTGAGACGTACCTACAAGATGAAATTTGACTTGTAACATGTTTAAAAAGGATATTGAGTAAAAATAAAGTGTACTAGCCTTTCATAATATTTTGATGAGTCGTGAAAATGCTTGGACTTACCATCCATCGGTTGTGCTACTATTGAAAAAATAAACAAAATGCTTCATGTTTTTAAAACCGTAACTACTTGTATTTAGTTTATTATCAAACGATTCCATTAGTACTTCACCAAATTTACTTAATGACTTCAAAATTAAATGAGTTGTCTTTTAAGGGTAAAACTTATTTGGATATGATATCCTTAATGAAAGGAAAACTTAAAATATTTTTAAAAATGCTTACGGTTATTACCTGTGCCGCTGCCTTAAACCCTTGCTTAAATACATCGAGGGTTGAAACTTTACTTGATAAAATTACTCTTGATTTGGGTTTAGAAAAAGAAAACTCATTTTATGGTCAAAATCAAAAAGCTAATTTTAACCAACATTTATCAAACATGTTTGATGTTTATTTAGCAAAATATGATGAAACATCAAACATTCATGATTCGATGAGGCATACGGCACATGTCGAAAGTTCAAATGGTCTAATGTTTGCTTTGTATAATACTTTAAGGTGTGAATGTAATAAAGGTCAACGTGGTAACACTCCGAGTAGTGAACTTGGGAGGTATGGTGGGACGAACCTAAGATTTTAAGAATTTTAATTTGTTGTCTTAGTGGAAAGATAAGAAAGATCAATTTCCCATCCTATCCACTATGGCCCGAGATTTACTAACCGTCCAAGCTTCCATGGTAGCTTTAGAATTTGTTTTTTCTGTTAGTGGTAGGATTATATCAATACGAAGAACTCGACTCACTAAGCGGTTGAAATGTCTATTTGCTTTAAAGATTATTTGGATGCAGCTCAAAGAATATATGACAAATACTCACTTGAAGGAGAATTAGAATATAAAGACGAAATAGACGGTGGATTGACACCCGGAATGACCAATGATAAAGCGACATATGATGATTACCTCCAAAATTACTCGGGTTCGGGGGGCGAATAATAAAAATATCTAAACACGAAACAAATGGAGGACTATATTTGGTTTTATTTGTTTAAAAAAATAGAATCTTGGTTGTTTTGTAATCTTTCTATGTATTTTTATGTATTTCATTTAGACTTTTTAAAGTTTAAGTATTTAATATAATTAACAATGTGACATTCTAATTTTAGTTGTTTATAATATTTGTATATTTTTTATATCTTTCATTTACATGTGTAAAAGTTTACGTATTTAATAAAATTACAAAATGTGAAATTCTAATTTTAATTTGTTTGTAATCTTTGTATGTTTTTATGTATTTTATTTACATGTTTATAAGTTTAAGTAATTTAATAAAATAAATCCTATAGAAATTCTAATTAAAAAAACCGAACTGTTTTGGGCCCGAACAGCTTTAGGAGCCGGTCCAATTCGGTTTGGATTGTATATGCCCCAAACCGGTTTACAACCCGAACCGGTTTGGATTATGTAAACGTGTAAGGCTTGCGTGATAAATAACAGATCAAATGATTATTTGTAACGTAATTGTTTACATCACTTACGTAGTATGGGTAAAGTGTTTTAGTTACTGCATAATTAGAATATAATGATTGTGTGATTTTTGTGCTTATTTGATGCCGTAAAGTGATTTTGTTACTGCGTAATTAGAATATTATGGTTGCGTGATTAAATATAATGATTATGTGATTCATGGAATTTTCATGATCTAAGTTGATTTGATTGTTATGTAATTAGAATTTAACATTTGCGTGATTTATGTTTTTTTTATATTCTTGTTTTAGGAGGTTGTTTAGAAGTTTCCAAAGAATGTGACGAATGGTTTATCCCGAAAGATTCAATGTCATATAAACTGGTTGTGGGAATGATATTTTTATCCATAAATGATGCTTATGAGTTTTACATGGCATATGCAAAAAAAAGATGGATTTTGTGTTTCAAAAGGTGCTGAACACTTGAGCAATGAGATTTTAAAGTTGAAATATTTTACATGTTCTAAGGAGGGGAGCAAACCTTTTAAAAGATACGATTTAATTGATTCTATTAGTAAGAAATCAAAAAAGAAGAACAAGAAAAGGTATTCCACTAGAACTGGGTGTAAGGCTCTAATTGCTTTGAACTGCTCTGATAGTAAGACATTCAAAACTTATAAGTTTTGTGAAGCGCATAATCACGAGTTAGTGGCAGAGAAGGATATGCACCTTGTACGTTCTAATCGAAAGTTGTCTTACGTACAAGAAAAGATAATTTATGATTTGGCAACCCTTAATTTAGGTCCAGTGAAGGCATTTAATGTGATGAAGACTAAATATGGTGGCTTTGAGCATGTTGTTGTGACGGTAACTGAGTGTAAGAATTTTAAATCTGGGAATATGATGCTAAAATAATTTTTCAAAAGTTGCTTATCAAGAAAGAGTATCTCCCTAACTATTCATTTGAATACACAGTTGATGAAAATGGTACATTGACCGGGTTGTTTTAGGCTGATGAAGAATGCAAGAGGAATTATGTTGCATTTGGAGATGTCAGTTTTGATGCAACTTTCAATACCAACAAGTATGTATGGTTGAAATTTATCACTGTGTTTTTTAATGTATTGCGTAATTGATGTTCATTTTTGTAATTTTATTTTTTTCGAAAATGATTTTTGTCCCATTTACTGGTATTGATAACCACTTTCGTAATGTTGCATTTGGTGCTGGACTGCTGTCATCTGAATCATTTGAATCGTATAAATGGTTGCTCACTGTTTTTCTTAAATTGCATGGTCGTCAGCCTAAAGTTATTGTTACTGATCAGGATCCGGCTATGAAAATAACTATTGAAAGCATAGCCGGCATAGGTTACCTTTTCGAACACCAATAGGCATTAAATGAAATAAAAAAAAACTAAGTACTATATTTTACTTTGATGTGGAAACGTAACAAAGCTTTTCTTTTTCTTTATAATATTGTATTTTATCCTAATCAGATTTTATTCATCAATTCTAAAAAATTGATAAAGAAAGTAAGAAAAAAAGGGAAAATTATTACGAATAGTGTCCTCTAATGATGAACAAGTATGGGCACATTCGCTCATAGAAAATGGCATGAACTTCCCCATTGCGTATTGGTACTTATCGAGTATAGAATAAATCTGCTTCTTTTTGTTCCTACGAACAAAATTATTCCATTATTACCAACAGAATAGAACAAATATGAACCCTTGCGTTGAAATAATCCACTAAATAGGGGGGATAGCCAGCATAGGTTATGTATGTGGCATATAATGAAAAAGGTTGCTGACAAGGTATAGATTAATGAGTTATTATTCTGTTTGCTTTTGCGTTATTATTTGTATATATATGCGTGAATTAGTGGATATACTATGCGTGATCTTATCCTACCATTTTGTTCATGCGTTATTATGTTGTCTATGCATGCATGATTATAGATATTCTTTTTTGTGTTATGAAATCCATTTATTGCGTTATTATTGAACTCTTTACGTGATTAATGTTATGCTTCATGCGTAGAAATTAATTATGCTTGCATAAAAAGAGTATATTTTTTGTTTTTGTTGGTTGGTGTTTCGTTGTGTAATAATGAAGATTTCAAAAGGAAGATATACATTATAGTATGGACAGATTGTATTAGTCCCGATGATTTTGATAGGGAGTGGTTAGATTTAATCCACGAATTTGAGCTTACATGCAATAATTGGTTGTCAGATGTTTTTGATATGAGATTAATGCGGATTTTTTGTATTTTTTGTAACACCCGAAATTTTGCCACATAAAAGAAATAAAAGAAAAGTATTTTGAAAAAAAGTAAAAGAAGCCAAAGTTGAGGGGTGCTTTATGTAAATAGTACAAAAAGTCAAAAAGGTGAGCTTTATATGGGCATGGCCGCTATCACACCCTCAAAATCCGCATGCAGGGTTTTACCGGGAGGCGCATGACATACCAGGATCTCAGTCATTAGTTACCAAGAACGACTCTATATGATTAATAAACAAAACCAGTGTTAACGTTTAAAATACTGCGGAAGCGTTTTTAAAACCAGAAAACCCAAAACAAGTAGTATGTAAAGAGAATGCGCAAAACATACGCGCCCCAAACACAATTGTTTAATATGAAAATAATCCCAAATTTGTAAACAAGGCAAATGTAGACAACTCAACAATGCTGACGTGCGTGCTCCTAGGCAACTGGCAACCTTAACCTGAGAATAGCATACTAAACAAGTCAACACATGGTTGGTGAGTTCAAGAGTTTGTGTTAACAGGTAAACCGATAAACAGTTTTCAAATCATAAGTAGTGTATTGCAATAGATAGCTAGTCTATTAACATAAAAATATTAATCATAGTGATTTCGCGATTGAAGCTGACTGTGATAGTTTGTGCCTCCCGTCACGACTTACCAGGTCGTGACGAATATATGTTAGGACAAAATTGCACCCGTATGACCTCGAGTCACACAGGTGGGGCTCGTCAGACCCAGTAGTACTACCCAAAATTTCCCCGCTAGTCAATATTAACAATCCGAAAGTGTGAGGACTTTCCATGGTAAACAGCACTATATCAATATTATACACACTCATATATAAAAGCGTTTGTGATCAACAGTATGCTATCTCCCCCAAAAGAAATTATGTAAAATGAGTGGGGCAAGAACTCATCTGGTGTGTAAAGATAATGACTAAAGAGAACTGGTGATAGGTGCAAAGACAACCCTTCAAAGGTTACCTAGAATACAAGAGTACATAAGCACGTGCATACAGAATCAACTTGAAACCCTAAGTGCTCTACAGACCAAGGAACTCAAGGTTTTTTAAAGACAAGACACGTTGACCCAGTTGACCCGTTTGACCCGTTGGTGCCATTATAGGTGATAATTCGTTAATACTAACACAACAGCATATCATACATGATCAACATACAACTTGATTACATATAGCACTTCATTAACCACATGTACTACCTAGATCACCATACAACTAGATATCATACAAGTCATGCGAATCTCAACTATTATCATGCTCATAACATCTAAAATGTTCATTCTTAATCAACCATCAATACACAAAAGTCCTAGCTTACCTATATGACTCATACCATGATTTTTCCACAAACAGGCCAAAACAGGTAACAAACCAAATCAACATTCATATAACCTAAACAACACATTTAATCACCTTAGAAACCATCCATGAACACACTAGCATGGTCCTAATATCCCAAACATGTTCAAATCATCCAATTCAAGGATTTGCACAAATAAAGTTTCCCTTTTGGGAAATTACATCCCAATTTCATCAAACACTCAAGACATTCATGGATTCATCATTTACATACCAATTCAAGTCCATGATAACATCTAAACATGATCAACAACACCTAATCATCATGATTCATCAACATTCAACACCAAAAGTTACTATTTTTAGCAATGTATGAACTACCACGCATCTTCTTGATTTCCTAACGTTCATATCAACCATCTAGCATCTAA
Source organism: Flaveria sonorensis (assembly GCA_025506505.1). NCBI lineage: Eukaryota > Viridiplantae > Streptophyta > Magnoliopsida > Asterales > Asteraceae > Flaveria > Flaveria sonorensis. The sequence goes on along the minus strand of CM046440.1, from coordinate 59,062,764 downwards.
TCATCATCATAAGCATATCCATAACACCAATTCATCATCAATTCAACATTTCATGCAAAATAAAGTTACTATTCTTAGTAACCTATGAACCATGAATCAAAATCGAAGTTTTCTTGCAAAATCAACGTTAACTAATATGCATACAACCTAACTAACATATTAACATCAGCAAACAACCAACAACTAACATCCAATTTCAGATTTTCGAATTAGGGTTTCAGCCCTAATGTAAATCCCATAAAACTTGTAAAAATCCAACCTTTATTGCATACTTGACGTTAATTAACATGTAATCTACCTAACAAACACATTAACAACAACAAACAAGCATCAATCGACCATCAATTGCAGATTTCGAATGGAACTTTCGGCCAACATGAAAAATCATCAAAACATGTAAAAATCTAACCTTTAAACGTGTAATGGACAAGATTTGATGTTTCTAACGTGTTGTAATGCTTGTAATCGATCAAAACTGAAGCTTTCTTGCTTGTTCTTGCTGAAATTCGAAGTGTGTGTGTGTGTTTTGGGTGATCGCGGCCGAAAGGGGGTGTGGGGGCTAGGGTTGGGATTTTTGTTTTATTGATTTATGGTAATTACCCCTTAACCCTCATAATTTGTATTTTATAAAAACTAGACTTTTAAATACTTTCTAAAAGGTTTTAACTTAATACTACAAACATTATTAACCAACAATAATAATCATATGTATTATTTTCACTAGCCACAAAAATACACGAATTAAATATACACGTTTCCACGTTACGCGATAAAATTCACAACTAGCATTTAAATCACGTAAACACATAAGCGCAACTTGATAATCACGTAACCAGTTAAATTATAATTAGTTTATCATTATTAATTATTATTAAGTCACCAACGTTCAACGACAACTAGTGTGTGCTCCCGACACGTGTATGCATGACTTAACGGAACTAACGGAGTTTGGTAACGGAAAATTACCGGATGTCACAGCCGCCCATATCTTCCCTGCTGTTGCTGTTGTTCGACCAAACAAAGAAGAAAAGAAGACTAAAAGTTTGTTCCCTCGGTTTGAAGAAGAAGAAGGGCTGAAATTTTCTTAGGTAAGTGTTTCTGTGTTAATTTGTTCGGTTTTTTTTTGGGATTTTCATCCTTATAACCGATATTTAAGTGCTCTTTGTGTTTGGGTGTTTGTTTATGCTTGTTCTAGGTGTTTGAACTCTTGTGCAAGCAAGTTTGGTAGATTTTTGCTTGTTTGCTGCAATAGGTAAGTTCTAGGCCCCGTTTTATATGTGTTTTAAACAAGTTTGGGGCTGAAAATGCATTTAAAAAGGTTTTCACAATGGATTTCTTGTAACCGTATGTTTATATGTGTATATGCTTATGTTTTATGCTTGTTTATGTGTTGTGGTTGCTTAGAATGTTAAGTTTATGCTTAAAACAGGTGCAAATGCAGATCTGGGATAATTTAGATTCTGAAAAATACATAACAGGTGGTCATGCGCCCAAACAGGGCCCATGCGCCTGAGGTTTAGGCTTAGAAATGACTAAGTACAGGTCATGCGCCCAAACAGGGCCCATGCTCCTGGAATTTGCCTTAGAAAAATTTTAAGTAGGGCTCATGCGCCCCAATAGTGTCCGTGCGCCCAACCCTTTGGTTCAGGCGCCTAAGTGCTAGTCATGCGCCTGAACAGTTCATGCGCCCAGAAATGTAAGATAAAATGCCTAAGTGTAGGATTCATGCACCCGAATAGTGTTAATGCGCCTAAGCAGGGCTCATGCGCCTGCATAGTGCCCATGCGCCTAAACACTTAGAAAATTTTCTGGAATTTTAGGAAATCAGAATTTTAGTGTTTGACCCTGGTTTGACTTGGTGTTATTATTTGATTATTTTATTTATGTTTTGGGCCGTTCTTGTGTTCCTTATTATTATACTATTACGTGACTTTACGTGGTGTGATTTTATCCGTATCCGTAAAGTATTATCATTAAAGAAAGTGGAAAGATCAATGATAATGAAAGTGGAACATAAAGAACGAAAGAAAGTCTTGCAAGCAAATTCACATGAGGTCCACAACTATTAGGTTGTTAGCTCAACTGTGTGCGGTTTAGCTAACCCGTTGGTCAATCTTGAGATTGAGGGGACCTTTGTTGGTGCCCCGGTACTGGAGTCAGCTTCGTGCACCAGTTTGGGGTCTATTTGTAGACCTCGGCCCAGTACCAGTTTTATGCGCATTATTTGGGGGCATAGCACATTGGTCTGGATTAAGTGAAAGATTAAAATAAAAGTTCAAAATGAATGATGATGGAAATGGTAAAAGAAGATAATGGATGTTATCTAACTGTACGTATGATGTGTGATCACGTACGAAAGAAATGAATATTATTTTAAAAGGTTATTTTCATATACAAATCTTAAAAGGTATTTTAATGTTTTTTTAAACTAGAGCTCACTCAGCATTGCTGACTTTTATGCATTTTCAGTTGGCAGGTAATTTTGCTGAGGATGACATATAAGGAGGCTACTCGTCAGGGCTAGACTGGCATCCGTTCACCCTTAATATCATTGTTGTTTTGTAATGCAAATAATATGGGCTTTTGTAACTGATAATAATCAATGATGTATTGCTTAGCAACAATCTTTATTAATGAATGGGTGGCTTTTGATATTGACTCCGTTGCATTGATTCGTACACCATATAATGTTTTTATATATATTTTGCTATGATTGACCAACTATGAGGTCTCCGGGAACGCTGCCTTACAAGTTGGTATCAGAGCCAATGTTTAAGAGAAATAGGTAAATATTTTCAAAACCTAAACTTAAACTGAGAATGGGACGAATGGAGGGATGCCAGCCCAAGTAGCTACGTGCCGTCAGGTATTTCTTTTCTTAATGTAACTGGTATTATGTGCGTGTACTATTTGATTTATGTGCCTTTAGTAGATTTGAATACTAATGTAGTCAGGATATAAAATGCTCGGGGGATGAAGAGTAAAGTAAGTGGCTAATCACAACTGGCCACTGTAATTAGGGACTTACTATACTTGACATAACTGAGCTATTACCTTGAATGAACGTGTTGGTGTTTGAATCTTATAGTATTTAGAGGATGGCCGGAGGGAGATCATCTAAGGCTTCTAGAGGTGGGGGTGGACGTGCTGGTAGACCACGGGTCGCAAAGAACAAGACGAGGACTGCAGAGACGGCTCCTGCTAGGCCTGGGCTTCATCACCCGGAGGGCGGTGATGAGAGTGCCAATCTGAGAGCCTTAGTGAAAGAGGCAGTGGTTGAGGAGGTTCACCAATTTATGCAGACAATTCTACTGTCTGTCATGACTGAAGTGATCCGGGCTGTAAGGGAAGACGAGAGGAAAGAGAAGGAGGAGGAGAGGAGAACTATAGCTGGAAGGAGGGAGAATGTGAGGGATCATGATGATAAGGAGGAGCTGAATGCTGAAAGGGGAGCCTCCAGTGTTGAAGAGGAGGTGGTAGTACGGGAAACCGCAAGGGGATACAACTACGGGGCATTCCAACGGTGTAAACCCCTACTTTTGATGGCAATGGCAATGCTGCAACTGCTCACCGCTGGGTAAGGGAGATGGAGGTGGTGTTAGAAATCAACAAGTGTCGGGAGGACCAGAAGGTGAGGTTCGCCATACACTCATTTGTTGACTTGGCACTGTGTTGGTGGGACAACGTTGTCCAAGCCGAGGGCAACCGGGCCATTGGGAGGATGAGATGGGAAGAGTTAAGAAAGATGGTGATTGAGGAATTATGTCCTCACCGAGAACTCAACAAGATTGAGAGGGAGTTCTTACAGCTTGAGGCGGGAACCATGACCCACCAACAATACACTACCATGTTTAATGAGATGGCGAGGCTGGTGTCGGATCAGGTGACGCCGATGTCGAGGAAGATTAAGAGGTATGTGCAGGGATTGCCAGCTGATATCCGCAGGCACTTGTTTGTTGCTCGACCAAGCACTTTTAGGTCAGCGGTGGATCTGGCTGGGAGGTTGTACGATGAGAGAGAGGTGGCGGTGGTTGAGGTGAAGAAGACTGGTGGTGGTGACAAGAACTGGAAAGGGAAACGATTCGGGCGTGGCGGTTTCACCCCGAATAATAAGAGGATGAGAATGGATGACCAAGGAGTGGGGTCATCAAGCTTAGGGATGAATAGGTGTGGCCGATGTGGGAAGGAGCACACTGGTGAATGCATGAGGGGCGTGACTGTGTGCTTCAAGTGTGGGAAGCCCGGTCATATAGCAAAAGATTGTGGAATGTCGAAGTGCTTCAACTGTGGCGGGACTGGCCAAAGGAGCCACGAGTGCAGGAAGCCTAGAGCTGAGAGCTCTAGGGCCAAGAAGGGGGCTGAAGAAGGAGGACAGATAGCAAGTGCTAGAGCCTTCACGATGACACGAGAAGAGGCCTGGGTAGACCCCGACGTCGTGTCAGGTATGTTTCTAGTAAACCAAACTTGTGCCTCTGTATTATTTGATTCTGGTGCTAGTAGGAGTTTCATTTCTATTGCTTTCTGTGCTAAGTTTCCTGTTAGTAGTAGTAGAAGTATTGATGAGCCATTTGAGGTAGAAACTGCTATTGGTAAGTCTACCAGAATTTCTGATATGTTAGAAGACTGTAACATAGAACTAGAAGGCCATAGGTTCTCTGCTAAACTATATGTGATGCCCCTAGGTGGATTTGATGTAGTACTAGGGATGGATTGGTTAGCAGCCTATGAGGCAAATATCTTGTGTCGTAAGAAGATGATTCGAATAATTACGCCCGATGGAAGTTCGGTGACGGTCTACGGTGATCGCGTCACTACGGTTCTGAAGGTGATTTCGATAGCGGTGGCAGAGAAGTGCATGAAGCGGGGATGTAGTGCCTACCTGGCTTATGAGAAGGATGTGGACATGTCAGTACCACAGTTGTCTGAAGTACCCGTGGTGTGTGACTTCCCAGACGTGTTCCCAGAATATTTACCAGGTGTGCCACCAGATCGCGAGATTGAGTTTCAGATTTATCTGATTCCCGGTGCTCAACCCGTTGCCAAAGCACCGTATCGATTGGCTCCGACGGAGATGAAAGAACTGATGGTCCAACTACAAGAGTTGATGGACAAGGGATTCATCCGACCGGGCATCTCTCCCTGGGGTGCTCAGGTCTTGTTTGTTAAGAAGAAAGACGGTAGTATGAGGATGTGCACAGACTACCAAGAGCTAAACAAGTTAACGGTGAAGAACCGATATCCCCTGCCCAGAATAGATTACTTGTTCGATCAGCTACAAGGTGCTAGTTGGTTCTCAAGGATATATCTCCGATCTGGCTACCATCAATTGAAGGTGAAGGAGCAAGATATTCCTAAGACAGCTTTTCGCATGCGTTATGGACACTACAAGTTTCTCGTCATGTCCTTCGGTTTAACTAACGCGCCAGCTGCCTTTATGGATCTGATGAACCGAGTGTGTCGGACAATGTTGGATAAATCGGTGATTGTGTTTATTGATGATATCCTGATCTATTCAAGTAGCGAAGAAGCGCATGCCGACCACATACATGAAGTGTTGGAAACACTTAGAAAGGAGAAGCTATATGCTAAATTCTCTAAGTGTGCTTTTTGGTTGCGTGAAGTTCAATTTTTGGGTCATGTGTTGAATTCTGAAGGAATCATGGTGGACCTGGCGAAGGTTGAGGCGGTGATGCAATGGATGTCTCTAAAGATGCCATCCTAGATTCGTAGTTTTTTGGGTTTAGCGGGCTACTACCGAAGGTTCATTCAAGACTTTTCCAAGATAGCCTCACCTTTGACCAAGTTGACTCGCAAGGATGTGAAGTATGTGTGGGGACATGAACAAGAGAATGCTTTTGAGTAGTTAAAGCTGAGATTAACTCAAGCTCCTGTCTTGACATTGCCCGAGGGGAACGAGGATTTAGTGGTCTATTCGGATGTTTCCTATTTGGGACAGGGTTGCGTGCTAATGTAACGTGGGAGAGTGATAGCTTATGCATCCCGGCAATTGAAGACCCATGAGACCAATTACCCCACTCATGTCTTAGAGATAGCAGCAGTGGTTCTTGCGTTGAAGATTTGGAGGCATTACTTATACGGGACAAAGTGCACAATCTTCACGGACCACAAGAGCTTAAAGTATTTCTTTGAGCAGAAAGATATCAACATGAGGCAGAGGAGGTGGTTAGAGCTGATCAAGGATTATGATTGTGAAATCCATTACCACCCGAACAAAGCCAATGTAGTGGCCGATGCCCTGAGCCGAAAGGAGAGACCCGAGCCAATCCGGGTGAATGCTTATCAATTGGTGATGACCTCTGCCATGATGACACAGGTCAAGGAATTTCAGGATGAGGCATTGAAAGAAGATCAACTTAACTCTGAAAGGATGAGAGCTCTAGTCGCGGAGTTAGGAGAAAATACCCACGGAGTTAGAACCTGCTTCGGGTGGATGTGGATTCCCCGATATGGAGATCTACGGGAGTGAATTATGGATGAAGCTCATAAGACTCGATACTCCATTCATCCCGGTGTCACCAAAATGTATCAAGACATGAAGAAAGATTACTGGTGGCCGGGAATGAAGCGCGATGTAGTGGAGTATGTGAGTAAGTGCCTTACTTGCTTGCAAGTGAAGGCAGAGCACCAGAAGTCATACGGGAAGATCCAACCGTTGGACATACCCAAGTGGAAGTGGGTGCACATCACCATGGACTTCATCATGAAGTTACCCCGTACGGCCAAGGGGTACGATACCATATGGGTGATAGTTGATCGTCTGACAAAGAGTGCTCACTTCCTACCAATCCGCGAGACGTATTCCTCCGAGAGACTGGCGGATCTGTTCATTAAGAAGATTGTAGCTCGTCATGGTGTGCCGGTGTCTATCGTGTCAGACCGTGACACCCGGTTCACATCGAAGTTTTGGAAAAGATTCCATGATGCGATGGGGACGAGGCTACACATTAGCATGGCTTATCATCCTTAGACAGATGGTCAGTTTGAGAGAACGATTCAGACACTCGAGGATATGCTCCAGGCATGTGTAATTGACTTTAGAGGAAGTTGGGATGATCACCTACCGTTAGCGAAGTTCTTATACAACAATAGGTATCATGCCAGCATTGGCATGCCACCATATGATATGATGTACGGTAGAAGGTGTAGGACGCCCGTATGTTGGGGAGACATTGGGCAGAAAGAGTTGGGAAGCACTGAGGTGATCGAGGTTACGACAGAAAAATTGGAAAAGATCAAAGCCTTTATGAAGGCGGCAAAAGATAGACAAAAGTCATGTGCCGACAAAAGGCGAAGACCGATTGAGTTCAACGTGGGTGATAGAGTCATGTTGAGGGTCTCATCTTGGAAAGGGATTATCTGGTTCAGGAAGAGGGGTAAGCTGACCCCGAGATACATAGGGCCTTTTCGAATTGTTGCACGAGTAGGAGAGGTGGCCTATCGATTAGAATTGCCTGATGAGTTAAGTGGAATTCATCCGACATTCCATGTATCTCATCTTAGAAAGTGCTTAGCCGACGAGGACATGATTGTACCACTGGATGATATCGAAGTGGATGAACGACTCAATTACATAGAGCAACCAGTGGCAATCATCGATCGGAAGAAGAAGAGATTGAGGAATAAAGTGGTTCCACTTATGCGGGTGCAGTGGAAACACCGGAAGGGTTCTGAGTCTACGTGAGAGACGAAAGAAGAAATAAGACGGCATTACCCACAATTATTCGAAGAGTGACGGGTTTCGGGGACGAAACCTCTTTAAGGGGGTAGACTTGTAACACCCGAAATTTTGCCACATAAAAGAAAGAAAAGAAAAGTATTTTGAAGAAAAGTAAAAGAAGCCAAAGTTGAGGGGTGCTTTGTGTAAATAGTACAAAAAGTCAAAAAGGTGAGCTTTATATGGGCATGGCCACCCATATCTTCCCTGCTGTTGCTGTTGTTCGACCAAACAAAGAAGAAAAGAAGACTGAAACTTTGTTCTCTCTATTTGAAGAAGAAGAAGGGCTGAAATCTTCTTAGGTGAGTGTTTTTGTGTTAATTGGTTCGGTTTTTTTTGGGATTTTCATCCTTATAACCGATATTTAAGTGCTCTTTGTGTTTGGGTGTTTGTTTATGCTTGTTCTAGGTGTTTGAACTCTTGTGCAAGCAAGTTTGGTGGATTTTGCTTGTTGGCTGCAATAGGTGAGTTCTAGACCCCGTTTTATATGTGTTTTAAACAAGTTTGGGGCTAAAAATGCATTTAAAAAGGTTTTCACAATGGATTTCTTGTAACCGTATGTTTATAAGTGTATATGCTTATGTTTTATGCTTGTTTATGTGTTGTGGTTGCTTAGAATGTTAAGTTTATGTTTAGAACAGGTGCAAATGCAGATCTGGGATAATTTAGATTCTGAAAAATACATAACAGGTGGTCATGCGCCCAAACAGGGCCCATGCGCCTGAGGTTTAGGCTTAGAAATGCCTAAGTACAGGTCATGCGCCCAAACAGGGCCCATGTGCCTGGAATTTGCCTTAGAAAAATTTTAAGTAGGGCTCATGCGCCCCAATAGTGTCCATGCGCCCAACCCTTTGGTTCAGGCGCCTAAGTGCTAGTCATGCGCCTGAACAGTTCATGCGCCCAGAAATGTAAGCTAAAATGCCTAAGTATAGGATTCATACGCTCGAATAGTGTTAATGTGCCTAAGCAGGGCTCATGAGCCAGCATAGTGCCCATGCGCCTAAACACTTAGAAAATTTTCTGGAATTTTGGGAAATTAGAATTTTAGTGTTTGACCCTGGTTTGACTTGGTGTTATTATTTGATTATTTTATTTTTGTTTTGGGCCGTTCTTGTTTTCCTTATTATTATACTATTACGTGACTTTACGTGGTGTGATTTTATCCGTATCCGTAAAGTATTATCATTAAAGAAAGTGGAAAGATCAATGATAATGAAAGTGGAACATAAAGAACGAAAGAAAGTCTTGCAAGCAAATTCACATGAGGTCCACAAACATTAGGTTGTTAACTCAACTGTGTGCGGTTTAGCTAACCCGTTGGATGCACACAGGGTCAATCTTTGAGATTGAGGGGACCTTTGTTGCTGTCCTGGTACTGGAGTCAGCTTCGTGCACCAGTTTGGGGTCTATTTGTAGACCTCGGCCCAGTACCAGTTTTATGCGCATTATTTGGGGGCATGGCAAATTGGTCTAGATTAAGTGAAAGATTAAAATAAAAGTTCAAAATGAATGATGATGGAAATGGTAAAAGAAGATAATGGATGTTTTCTAACTGTACGTATGATGTGTGATCACGTACGAAAGAAATGAATATTATTTTAAAAGGGTATTTTCATATACAAATCTTACAAGTTATTTTAATGTTTTTTTTTTAAACTAGAGCTCACTCAGCAACGCTGACTTTTATGAATTTTCAGTTGGCAGGTAATTTTGCTGAGGATGGCATATAAGGAGGCTACTCGTCAGGGCTAGACTAGCATCCTTTCACTCTTAATATTATTTTCGTTTTGTAATGCAAATAATATGGACTTTTGTAACTGATAATAATCAATGATGTATTGCTTAGCAACAATCTTTATTAATGAATGGGTGGCTTTTGATATTGACTCCGCTGCATTGATTCGTACACTATATGATGTTTTAATATATATTTTGCTATGATTGACCAACTGTGAGGTCTCCGGGAACGGGGCCTTACATTTTTCCACCTAATTGAAATTACGCTAACAAATTCAGAAATTACGCAACTTATATTAGAAATTATGCAACTTATTTTAGAAATTACACAAATAAAATTAAGAAAAACACAGAACATTTCAAAACTTTGACAAATAAATTACGCAGGCAATCAAAACATACAAGAAGTTACGCAAAGTCAAACTAACCGTTTTTTGCATCCTTTTAACCATGGGTATCGTTTTTGTTTTTTGTTCGTTTTTCCTTCTGAACATCTGTTTGAATAGTGTGTTAACAACGTACAAAATTATATCAATAATAAATCATTATAGGCATGCATAATACCTGGGTTTCTTTCGACCCTAACTTGCGTATCGTTCCTGTTTTTAGTTTGCCTTTCATGATAAACAACTGTAATAAAGAAAACATCCGAGATTGTAAGTATAGGATCGAGCACTGATACATTAACGAGATTGAACATACCTGCATCTACTTTGTTTTGAACTTTCTTCATGATTATCGTGGTGGGTTTTTTAAAAACTGTTGTGTTTTTGGATGTTCGATACCTGTAGTTATTTTACTTGCGTATTTTATAGTCAATAATCAGCAATAGTAGTTAAAGAACCTCTTCGTTATCACTCAGTTGTGGATCGTTATAAAAGCCCTAAAATTTGGGTTGTTGAATCACGCAATTGTTTTTACAATTGTGTTATTTATCACGCTAATGGGCTGAAATTACCCTACTACCCTTTTTAATGAAAACGGGGTGGAAGTATCACGCTTTGCATGTCAGGAGCTGTGATTTTAAAATGAACGGTCAAGATTGTTTCGTACGCTTTGCACGAATTATACGTTTTGTATAGTAACCGACTGTAAGGCCCCTTTCCCGGGACGCTTACAGCTGTTCATTCATTGCACATAAAAACGTGAAACATATAATTTTCATTTACAACTTCTAAAACATTGCAGCAGAATAATTTCAAACCATTTCATTCATTGCTTTTGCAAAATAATACAACTTTCATAATCGTTACGAAATATTGTTTGTTCGCATTACAATGCAAAACGTCATAATTTAAACAATGAATGCCATCCCAAAAATGCCAAGTAGCTGCCCCGTGCCATCCTCAGCAACATTACCTGCCAACTGGAAAATACATAAAAGTCAGCGTTGCTGAGTGAGTTCTAGTTTTATAAATAAAATACCTTTCTTTTGTTTAAAACCGTACTTTGCTTTCGTAAGAGATCATACATCATACGTACAAATAGATAATCTCATTATTATCTTTCATCATCTTCAACTTACATTCATTCATTCTCTTTCTTATCGTATATTTCATTCGATCATTATTACTTTCACTTCTCTATGCTCCAGGCTAATGCCTCGAGCTATACCCCAAACATCATGCACAAGGCGGGTACTGGAACGAAGACTATAAATAGACTTCAAACATCATGCCCGAGGCGGGCCCAGCATCGGGTATCATCAATTGGGCCAATGCCATGTGCTATACCCCAAACATCATGCACAAGGCGGGTACTGGACCGAAGACTATAAATAGACTTCAAACATCATGCACAAGGCGGGCCCAGCACCGGGGTAAGCGACAATGGTCCCATACGTATGGTCAGTCGCAAAGACTAGACCCCAGTGTGCATACTTCTGGGGTAGCTAACCCACACACCGTTGAGCTGACACCCTTCATTGGGTGTGAACCTCCCTTCAGTGCTTGCAAGACTTTTCCTACTTCAGTTCGTTCATTAATACATGCATTCATTCTTACTTCTCTTTAGTTATCTTCCACTTTCGTTAGGTACTACTTTACATAAGCATATACATACGTCAAACCACGTAAGGTCACGACATAAACATAACATGGAATAACGTCATCACAACAGCATACAAAGCATGCAAATCGTAAACAAGCACAGTTCCCCATAAAACCTCCTTTCTTAACACTTAAGCTCTACATCCCAAAATCTCAGAAAATTCTATCCGCTTAAAGAAATGCGGATGAGCAAACAAATACGGATGAACAGACAAATGCGGATGAATAAACAAATGCGGATGAGTAACCAAATGCGGATGAACACCTTAGAAAATATTCTAAGTGTCCTAAAGAAATGCGCATGAACACTGTAGCGAATGTGCATGCATAAAGCACATGAAGGTTTTCAGAAAATATTCCGTCAAATGAAGTGCGCATGAACCAAATGCGGATGACTGAAGCAAATGCGCATGGACAAAACAAATGCGGATGAACATACAACAAATGCGGATGAACACTTAGCAAATGCGGGTGATCAAAATACTCGATGTGTTCATCAAATGCGGATGAACAACACTTAGGCAAATATTCAAACTTAATGCGGATGATCAACTAACCTGAAACCGCATCTTACACTATAATCAGTTCCGAATCCTCATCCTTATACATTTATCACACCGATCTAGCATGCTAATCACTTAGAACAAGCATACAACCACATAAACCGAGTAAAACATGCAGGCCCCAACACACCCACTCAAAGAACAGGGCCAAACATACGGTACAAAATACTGGACATATTAAAAAGTTAGTTACATGCATTTCCAGCCCCAAAACAGGTATAAAACATAGAAACCGGGGATCTAGTACTCACCTCAGCAGCCTTCGAGTATGACTTCCTTCAAACGCGTTTTCACTATGAGTTCAACCGCCTAGAAACCCACCAAAAACACACACCCGAACACAACAAACACACATAAGCATGCAACCGAGGCATAGGCCGGTCAAGAACAACTTAAAACGATGAATTCTTACCTTGAATTCGAATTCTTCTTCTTCCTTCTCTCTAAAACCGAAGCTCTTCTCTGCTTTCTCTCTCTACAATCCGGTGAAAAGAAAATATGCAGAAAGGTGTGGGCGGCCATGCCCACTTTATGCACCCACTTTTATTCTTTTTGTCCTTTTGATATATTTAACTCCTCAACTTGGGTTAAATTGTGTTTTCTTTCTTTTATACATATTTATTCCTTCTTTCTCGTCTTTTAAAATTTTTCGGGTGTTACACCGACCCCTATATATATGTGATAGGATTCATTTGAAAAGTTGTCTTAATTTGAGAACTTAAAAGCTCCTTATATTTTAAATTTAAGGGTCTATAAATTTTCATATGTTATTATTTTTCTAAAACAATATTGCACCATTAAATAACAAGTTTTTTGCGTTAATTTGAGTATAATATTGCTTTATCAAAAATAAAATTTACACGTCAATACTACATATATGTATTATTATGATATGGCATATATATAAGATGATGTATTGCGTATATAGTTTGATATATTATATATATACATTATATATGTAATATGGGAATACTATACTAAAATTAAAGATAAAAAATCTTGATTTTATGATGCAGTTTTTTTAAAAATATTAAAGTATGAAAAAAGTATAGGCGTTTAAAGAAAAACTGGGAGTTTTCAAATTCTTAAATCAAAACTAGTTCTCAAATGATCATCTCCTTACATATGGGTATGGTTATATTGAAAAATATATTTTAATCTAAAAATACTAAAAAAGATTGTGGGCTTAACACATGTCCTTTTATTGTCTTGAAGAGGTGGACATTTTGGTCATTAGGTTAAATAGGTCAGCTTATTGTGTCTTATACATTCATTGTATTATATATAAGTTTATTATATCATATATTTTACATCATTTGTTATATGTATTTATCATTGTGTTTTACGTTTAAGTTCATTTTGTGTTATTTTTGTCATTGTTTTTATATTATATAAACGTGTTATCTATCATTACGCTGTACAATTTAAAGTACACAATGATATACTTTCACCAATGCATTTTTTAAAACTCATAGTGTTAAAAATAACACACTATGTTATTTTTGTCATTATTTGTAATAAATTATATAAACTTGTTGTTATCTATCATTGTATTTTACATTTAGTACAGAATGATGCTATTGCATCATTGTATTTTTCAAAACTCATAGTGTTCATGATAACACAATGACGATCAAAAAAACATAATGAGACGTTGTGTTATTTTTTATTATTATTTTATGTATTAGATTAATTAGTTTTAATTTATTATTGTATTTTACATAATAAAAATACTCAACAATATTATTCCACCATTATATTTTTAAATTTGATTATTTATAATAATACACTTGTATTCAGAAAAACACAATAACTAACAAAAATACACAATGAGCTGCACTAAAAACATAATGATGAGATATAAACTTAAAACATAAAAAATTTATCTTTTTATGTAGCAATATTGTACTCGTTTTAAAGATAAAAACATTTTTATGGTGTAATTTTATAGAAAAATAATATCATAGATAAATGTTATGAACGTTAAAAAATATGCGAAAGCTTACAAAAAGTCAACAAAAATAACTATTTCTAAAATATGATTCTAACAAACCTTTCTCTATAATTTTATCTCAACCAGTGATTAAATTACACAATAAAAACAAGCGTTTTTTATCTATAAACAACTATAGTATTGTTATATAAAAAGTTAATAATTTTTTTTATGTTTTTAAGCTCGTATCTTGTCATGTGTATTTAGTATAGTTAATTGTGTCTTTTTGTTAATTATCGTGTGTTTTTTAATACTATTGTATTTTTCTAATATAATGAATTTAAAGAAAATATAATAGTGGAATAACATTGTTGTGTATCTTTAATATGCAAAACACAATAATAAATTAATAAGTAATTAATCTAATACATTAAAAATAATGACAAAATAACATAATGTCTCATTGTGTTTTTTAAATTTATCTTTAACACTATAAGTTTTATAAAGTACATTGGTGAAATAACATCATTGTATACTTGTAATAGTAAAACACGATGATATATAACAACAAATTTATTTAATCAATAAAAAACAAGGACAAAGATCTGCAACACTATGAGTTTGAAATATAAATTTGTAAAAGTATATCATTGTATACTTTTAATTGTAAAACACAATGATAAACAATAATTTTATATATAATCTATAGAAACAATGATAAAAATAAAATAAAATGATCTAAAACGTAAAACATAATGATGAATAAATATAACAAATAATATAAAATATATGAAACAATGAGCTAATATTTGACACAATAAACTTAAAAAACACAATGACCAAATAGTCATCGTTTTTAAAATAACAGAAGAACACATGTCAAGCTCACAATTCTACTTAGACTTTCTAGATTATATACTCTTTTTACTATAACACTACCCTATACATATATACTATGTTGCAAGTTCTTTGAATTTTTGCATTTTACTTTAAATTTGATCCGCCAAGTAGGGGTGTGCATGGGTCGTTTGGTTAACCAAAACCAAAAACTGATATTTTGGTTTCTACGTTTTCTAAAACCTTCGGTTCCGGTTTTTTTAATTTTTTTCGGTTTTGGTTCGGTTTTGATTAATTTGGTTTTATTATTTGAGCAAGAAACTTTGGGCTTATATTATTTTGTTGATCTTTAAATATAATTATATATCCTTCTAAACTACTTGACACTAAAATTAATTGAAATTCATAAAATACAATGACAAAATGTTCAATAAAATATTTTAATCTACCAATCCAAATAAAAAAGTTTAAAGATTTTTTTTGAAACGTAGATATTCAATATGTTTTTCAGATAGCATAAGTTAAATAAGTAACTAATAGGCTAATCATGTTTTTAAAAATCCATTTTACCAAATCGTTGGTTTCTTATTAGTTTTGGTTTTTTCGATTCGGTTGCGTTTGTTATTTAGGCTACCGTTCGGTTATTTGGTTTCTTGGAGGCCTCTACCTCCTATGTCACACCCTCAAATTCTACGTGCGGGGTATTATCGTGAGGCGTGTGAACAAACCAGGATCTCAGTCATTAGTTACTCAGAACGACTCTATATGCAACATTTAAACAAATCAGAGTTTAAAACTTTAAAATATTTGCGGAAGCATTTTGTAAATAACCCAAACACAATGTGCTAAAAGTAAACTGCGCAAAACACGCGCCCAAACCAAAATACGAAAGTAAATGCTAAATTAAAAGTAAACAATGTTTGAACAAAGCATGCTTGACACATGCGTGCTCCTAAGGGCAGCTTCTAGAAACAACCTGAGAAAAGCATACGAAAAGTGTCAACACGATAGTTGGTGAGTTCAAGAGTTTGTAATAAATCATAAGCAGTAGCGTTAGTAAAAATATAATCAAGTGCATTGAAATAGATAGCTAGTCTAATTTCATTAGTAAGAGCAATAGTGATTTCGCGATCAAAGCTGACTATGTTTGTCTGTTTGCCTCCCGCCACGACATACTAGGTCGTGACGTTGTTAGTAGTTTAGGACAATATTGCACCCGTTGACTTCTGGTCACCCGGGTGGGGCTTGTCAGACCCAGTAGTATACCCAAGATTTCCCGCTAGATTCCTTAATTAACGATCCAAAAGTGTGAGGACTTTCTATGGTATAACCCACTATGTCATACCAAACACATGTTATATCAGTAAAGCGTTTTAAAAACAAGTGTGCTTTCTCCCCCAAAAAGAGAAGTAGTAAAAGTGGGGCATTGAACTCACCTGGTGCGCAAACGAATGATTGTAAAAGCTAATGATGAGTGGAAAGACAACCCTTCAAAGGTTAGCTAGGACAAACAAGTACATAAGTACGTGTACACAGAAAACATAACAATCCTAAGTGCTCAATAACCACATTGACCCAAGTGGACCCGTTTGACCCATTGGTGACATGTCAAGTAAAATTCTTGTTTAATCAAGTATTGTCAGACCCTCAAAATCCGCGTGCGGGGTTTTACCGCGAGGCGCGTGACATACCAGAATCTCAGTCATTAGTTACCAAGAACGACTCTATATGATTAATAAACAAAACCAGAGTTAACGTTTAAAATACTGTGGAAGCGTTTTTAAAACAGAAAACCCAAAACAAGTAGTATGTAAAGAAATGCGCAAAACATACGCGCCCCAAACACAAATGTTTAATAGGAAAATAACCCAAATGTGTAAACAAACAATGTAGACAACTCAACGATGCTGGTGTGCGTGCTCCTAGGCAACTGGCAACTTAACCTGAGAATAGCATACTAAACAAGTCAACACATGGTTGGTGAGTTCAAGAGTTTGCGTTAAAATATAAACCAATCAACAGTTTCCAGAGCATAAGTAGTGTATTGCAATAGATAGCTAGTCTATTAACATAAAAATATCAATCATAGTGATTTCGCGATCGAAGCTGACTGTGTTACGTTTGTTGCCTCCCGTCACGACTTACCAGGTCGTGACGAATATGTGTTAGGACAAAATTGCACCCGTTTGACCTCGAGTCGCACAGGTGGGGCTCGTCAGACCCAGTAGTACTACCCAAGATTTCCCCGCTATTCAATATTAACAATCCGAAAGTGTGAGGACTTTCCATGGTAAACAACACTATATCAATATTATACACACTCATAAATAAAAGCGTTTGTGATCAACAGTATGCTATCTCCCCCAAAAGAGATGATGTAAAATGAGTGGGGCAAGAACTCACCTGATACGCGTAAGAATTAACTTAGAGTTTAACTTGAAAGGAAAAGACAACCTTCAAAGGTCACCTAGAACACAAGAGTACATAAGTACGTGTATACAAAAATCAACACGAAACCCTAAGTGCTCTACAAACCAAGGAACTCAAGGTTTAAGAAAGACAAGACACATTTGACCCAGTTGACCCGTTTGACCCGTTGGTGACATTATAGGTGATAATTAGTTAATACTAACACAACAGTATGTCATACATGATCAACATACAACTTGATTACATATAGCACATCATTAACCACATGTACTACCTAGATCATCATACAACCAATTATCATACAAGTCATGCGAATTACAACAGGCCAAAACAGGTAACAAACCAAATCAACATTCATATAACCTAGACAACACATTTAATCAACTTAGAAATCATCCATGAACACACTAGCATGATCCTAATATCCCAAACATGCTCAAATCATCCAATTCAAGGATTTGCACAAATAAAGTTTCCCTTTTGGGAAAGTTCATCCCAAATTCATCAAACTCACACAACATTCATGAATTCATCAATTATATACCAATTCAAGTCCATGACAACATCTAAACATGATCAACAACTTAATCATCATGATTCATCAACATTCAACACCAAAAGTTACTATTTTTAGCAATGTATGAACTATAACACATCTTCTTGATTTTCAATTGTTCATAACATCAACTTAGCATCTAATCATCATCACAAACACATCCATAACGTTCATACATCATCCAATCATCAATTCATGCAAAATAAAGTTACTATTATTAGTAACCTATGAACAATGTATCAAAATCATAGCTTTCTTGCATAATCGACGTTAACTAGCATATATACAATCCAACTAACATAATAACACTAACCAACATCAACAAATCGATCCACAATTGCAAGTTTCGAATTAGGGTTTCGGCCCTAATGTAATTTCCATAAAAACTCGTAAAATCCAACCTTTATTGCATACTTGACGTTAATTAACATGTAATCTATCTAACAAACACATTAACATCAACAAACAACATGTAATCGACCATCAATTGCAAAATTCGCATGGAACTTTCGGCCAATCATGAACAATCATCAAATCATACAAAAATCTAACCTTTAAACGTGTAATGGCTTGCAATTGATGATTCTAACTTGTTGTGATGCTTGAAATCGATCAAATCCGTGGCTTTGTTGGTGTTCTTGGCCGAAATCGTAAAGGGAGAGGGAGAGGGGATGAAGTCGCGGCCGATTGGGTTAGGGAATTAGGGTTTGTTTTTGATTTTGTAACTTAATTAATCATATTACCCTTTTAACCCTTATAATTTGTATTTTATAAAAATTAGGCTTTTTGAATAGTTTTTAAATAGTTTTTAACTACTAAACACAATTATTATTAATCACTAATAACAATCATGCATAATTCCCATTTATCACAAAACACACGAAATAAATATGCACGTTTTCACGTTACGCGATAAAATTACAGTTAACATCTAAATCACATAAGCATACTAATAATCACATAGTAATTATTTGTTTAACATTATTAATTATTATTAAGTCACCAACGTTCAACGACAACTAGTGTGTGCTCCCGACACGTGTATGCAAGACTTAACGGAACTAACGGAGTTTGGTAACGGAAAATTACCGGATGTCACATTATCCCCATGTTGAAAGAATTTTCGTCCCGAAAATTGCGTTACATGGTGAGTGTTCCATCACTGGTCTACTGCATTGGCACAAGGAAATCGAAATCGTGTGAGTTTTGGATGAGTTGTCACATCATCCCCATGTTGAAAGAAATTTCGTCCCGAAATTTAATCAATACCTTCGCCGGCTGGCATCGTCCTTTCGAATAGCTGAGGGTACTTAAGCTTCATTTGGTCTTCACGTTCCCACGTGAATTCTGGTCCACGTCTCGAGTTCCAACGAACTTTGACGATGGGTATCTTGCTTTGCTTAAGCGTTTTCACCTCACGATCCATCACCTCGACCGGTTCCTCAATGAAGCGTAGTTGTTCATCTACTTGAACTTCTTCCAGTGGTACGACCATCGTTTCATCCGTTAAACATTTCTTTAGATTTGAAACATGGAATACATCATGGATTCCACTCAATGAATCAGGTAAGGCTAGTCGATAAGCCACTGGGCCAATTCTTTCCACTATCTCAAATGGTCCAACGTATCTCGGATTTAGCTTTCCTCGCTTACCAAACCGAACTACGCCTTTCCATGGTGAGACTTTTAATAAAACTTTGTCACCTATCTGAAATTCCAAAGGTTTTCGTCGTTTGTCAGCATAGCTTTTCTGTCTGTCTCGCGCTGCGGCCATGCGGTTTCTTATCTGAACAATCTTCTCAGTTGTCTCGTGTACTAACTCGGGACCCGTTAATTGACTATCACCAATTTCAGCCCAGCAAACTGGCGATCTACACTTTCTCCCATATAAAGCTTCAAAAGGTGCTGCCTTTATGCTAGTGTGATAACTGTTGTTGTAAGAAAATTCCACCAATGGTAGGTGAACTTCCCAGTTATTCCCGAAGTCAATCACACAAGCACGTAACATGTCCTCCAAAGTCTGTATAGTACGCTCGCTTTGACCATCAGTCTGTGGATGATAAGCAGTACTCATATCCAATCGCGTACCTAAAGCTTTCTGCAACGACTGCCAGAAGTGTGATGTGAAACGAGAATCGCGATCAGAAATAATTGAGATCGGTACTCCATGCCTCGAAACGATCTCCTTCAGATAAAGTCGGGTTAACTTCTCCATCTTATCTGTTTCCTTTATCGCTAGGAAATGAGCAGATTTTGTTAATCGATCCACGATAACCCATATTGTATCACAACCCGTAGAAGTACGAGGTAACTTAGTAATAAAATCCATTGATATTGATCCCACTTCCACATAGGGATCTCGGGTTGTTGTAGTAGACCAGATGGTTTCTGATACTCCACTTTAACCTTCGAGCAGGTCAGACACTTACTCACATAAGTAGCTACATCTGCTTTCATGTTAGGCCACCAATAGTGCGCCTTCAAATCGTGGTACATCTTGTCAGATCCAGGATGTATAGAATACTTGGACTTATGAGCCTCACTCATAACCAAATCTCTCAGATTTCCGTGTAGAGGTACCCATAGTCTATCCATGAAGTAACGAATTCCATCCGCTTTTACTTCCAATTGTTTTTCCATACCCCTTAACGATTCAGATCCAATGTTTTCTGTTTTCAGAGCTTCCATTGAGCCTCTCGGATTTGTTCAGGTAATTGCGTACTAATCGTTAGTTGCAGAGCTCGCACACGTCGAGGTTTAGCAGTCTCTTTTCTACTCAACGCATCAGCAACTACATTTGCTTTCCCCGGGTGGTACTTAATAGCACAATCATAGTCGTTTAACAATTCCACCCAGCGTCTTGTCTCATGTTCAACTCTTTTTGCTCAAAGATGTGCTGAAGACTCTTGTGATCGGTGTAGATGGTGCATTTGGTACCGTACAAGTAATGTCTCCAGATCTTTAAGGCAAAAACTACCGCACCCAGTTCCAAGTCATGGGTGGTATAGTTCTTCTCATGAATCTTCAATTGTCTAGAGGCGTAAGCTATCACTTTATCCCGCTGCATCAGGACGCATCCAAGTCCTTGAATAGAAGCGTCGCAGTAGACTACGAAGTCATCACTACCATCCGGTAACGCTAATATTGGTGCGCTACACAATTTATGTTTCAGCAACTGAAAAGCAGATTCCTGACTCTCACCCCATTTGTACGTCGTTCCCTTGTGAGTCAAGGCTGTGAGAGGTTGTGCAATCTTAGAGAATCCTTCAATGAATCGTCGATAATATCCCGCTAATCCAAGGAATTGTCGTATCTCACTTGGTGTCTTAGGAACAGACCAATTCTTTATCGCTTCAATCTTAGCAGGATCAACATGTATTCCCTTCTCGTTGACAATATGACCCAAGAATTGTACCTCACGTATCCAGAAATCACACTTAGAAAACTTTGCGTACAGTTGTTCCTTTCTAAGTAATTCCAAGATTAAACGTAAGTGCTTCTCATGTTCTTCCTCGGTCCTTGAGTATATCAGTATGTCATCAATAAAGACGATAACAAACTGATCAAGATAGGGTTTGCACACGCGATTCATGAGGTCCATGAATACTGCTGGTGCATTCGTCAACCCAAATGGCATGACCAAAAATTCATAGTGACCATATCGTGTACGGAAAGCAGTTTTCGAGATGTCCTCTTCTCGAACTCTCAGCTGATGATACCCAGACCTCAGATCAATCTTAGAGTAATAGCTTGATCCTTGTAGTTGATCAAACAAATCATCGATACGAGGTAACGGATATCTATTCTTGATAGTAACCTTGTTCAGTTCCCTATAGTCAATGCACATTCGAAATGTACCATCCTTCTTCTTCACAAATAGAACTGGCGCTCCCCAGGGCGACGAACTCGGTCGGATGAACCCTTTATCCAACAACTCTTGTAGTTGAGCAGATAATTCCTGCAGTTCGTTCGGAGCTAACCGGTACGGTGCTCTCGCAATTGGAGCGGCTCCTGGAGTCAACTCAATCTGGAATTCAACTTGACGATGAGGCGGTAATCCAGGAAGGTCTTCCGGAAACACCTCGAGAAACTCACGAACTACGGGGATATCCTCTATCTTCTTTTCCTCAGTCTGTTTATCTGTGACGAGTGCCAATATGGCTAGTCGACCCTTTCGTAACAACTTTTGTGCCTTCATAAACGAGATGATGCCTATCACCGCACCACTCCTATCACCTCTGACCGTAAGGACTTCTTCACCAAGGGAATCCGTATGATCTTCTCGTGGCATATGACTTCTGCTTGTTTATCGGAAAGCCAATCCATGCCTACTACCACATCAAAACTTCCTAACGTAACAGGCATGAGATCTATGGTGAATGTATGACCAGCAAGCTCTATCTTGCAGTCTCTAAGAATATGCGTTACGTGAATCTGTGTACCGTCAGCTAACTCTACGGTGTATTTAGATTCTAAGGCTGAGGGCATATCACTTAAAAGACTACAGAACCTAGTGGACACGAAACTTCTATCGGCTCCGGTATCGAATAATACAGTAGCAAAACAACCATTAACCGAAAATTTACCAGTTACTGTTGTAGGATCGTTTAGAGCCTCACCTGAGCCAATGACGAAGGCTCTTCCTTTGGCTCCATTGTTGTTATTGCCTCCATTGTTGTTGCCATTACCATTGTTGTTGTTATTGTTGTTGCCATTGTTATTATTGTTGTTGTTCCCATTGTTGTTGTTGCCATTACCATTCCTCTTAAGCTGGGGACAGTTGCGTTTGTAATGGCCTTCTTTTCCACACTCAAAACAACCTTTCGGAGTTTCTTGTGATTGTTGTGGCTTCTTCATCAGTTCACCCCGACAGTCTTTGGCTGCATGACCAATCTTCCCACAACGTTGACACTTGAAGTTATCACACCGACCCACATGGTGGTAGTTACACCGGTTGCACTTCGGCAGTCTTCCACCATACCCGCCGGGTCCTTGATTTGAGTGCGCCTGGTTGAAGCTTCGGTTGTTATCGAACTTCCGTTGCTGTTGCTGACTTGCTGCTGTTGTTGAGGTTGAGATTGGCTACTGGATGACGATCCCTTGTTGCTTAAACCATCCCACTTGCGTTTCTGGTCGGGCACGCTTGCCACCGCACCCCGTTTAGGTAACCGACCTTGCTCAACTGCCTGGTCAGTCAGCCTGTGGGCTGTTCGGATAGCTTGTTGTATGGTAGTGGGGTTAGAAGCAGTTACCATACTTTGAATTTCAGGCACCAATCCCCGTATATAATGCTCCACCCTCTTGTGCATTTCATTCACCATCCCTGGGCATAAAGTGGCTAACTCATGAGTACGAGTCGTGTAGGCTTCAATTTTGAGCCTTGCATTTTGAGTTGCCAGAACTCAATCTCCAGTTTCTGCACTTCATTCCGGGGGCAATATTCTTCAGTCATGATTTCTTTAAACTCATCCCAAGGTAGTTCATTGGCCATGGCTTGACCCAGCATTTGTACCTGGGCATTCCACCAGGAAAGTGCTGCGCCTTCCAATGTCCCGGTGGCATACTTCACCTGATCAGCAGGCGGGCAGTTGCATTTCGCAAAGACAGACTCTGTCTTCTCAAACCACCTTACAAGCCCTACAGCTCCTTCCGTCCCGCTGTAGGTATGGGGTTTACAGTCCATGAAAGACTTGTAGGTACATGGTGGTGGTCCTGTTTTGACAACCCAAACATTAGTCAGATATCCTAGACAAATAACTAGGATAATCAGTTTAACCTCTTGTTATCATTTACCTGCTGGTTGCCCCGGTTGGGCAGCAGCCACTGCCGCCTGAACATGTTCGTTAATTAATGCCGCCAATTCCGCAGGCGTCATGTTTATGGCTCCGGCTCCACGGCCTCCGGCGCCACGTCCACGCCCACGCCCACGTCCTCGTCCACGTGCGTCCATATTTCACTTTAAAATTCACAATTACAATAATGAGTAACATCCAACACATTAATCTCATCAAGGTACAGTAAACAATAAGAAATAATGCATTCACCACAACCACAACATTTATAACAGAAATAATAATCAAAGATAAATAATTTGCAATTGAGTCACAAAATATTCCATCAATGTCAAAATTTAAGTTTGTCAGTTGGGTGGGAAACAACCCTTCCCACATAGGTTTCAAAGAAAAGAAACACTACATAGTCCAAGTCATTTAAAAGGTAGGATCAGTCCAGTACGTCAGATCCGTCACTGTCCTCATCCATCTCTACTGGTTCTTCTTCGGGGCTTCCTCGGGTTCTTCTTCTGGGTCTTCCTCATCAGGGTCCACCAAAGGTGCAGGAGCTTCAGCAATCTGGAGTGCTGCTAGCTGTGCCTCTAACTCAGCAAACCTATTATCGATCTCCATATTATGGTGATCTTGTGCGTCCATGCGCTCACTAAGTGCTACCACGTTGCCTGCCAGAGTATGATGTCCACCAATGGCCATCGAAAGTCGCTCCTGAAGCGTATCTACCTGGAAACGCAGCTGACGCATCTCAGATCGTAATGCAGAGTTCTCATCAGTGAGTCCTCTAATCCGCTGTCGCTCTGTGTCCAGTGTGGCTACTAAAGCTGCAAATGCCTGCTCCAGAGGGATGCTCAAGGTAGGAAGTGTAGGCAAAGTAGAGGCGGTCGATGACCTAGTCCTAGGTCGTGTAGGTGCTACTGGTGGTACGCGCTCTCTATAAGCCATACGGTTTATGTAAGTGGGGTAGAAATCCCAGTTACGCGGAGGATCGAGCTCAGGAGGTATGAAAGGCTGATCCCAGTCTATCTCACTAGGAGGATAAGGATGTCGTGGCCAGTTAAATCCCCTATCCGGTACGGGAGAAGTAGGAGGTGACTCAGATCGTGCAGGTCTCTTACCTAAATTTCTGGACGACGATGCCATGCGGCGAAGTACGTGTTGCGTATGCCAATGAGTATACAGTAAGGAGAGTAAACGATAAGTAACTAACAGCTGTGCGGTTATAGTCTAGTGTGTGTATGCAACCTAGTTCCCTATAACCAATGGCTCTGATACCAATCTGTCACACCCTCAAAATCCGCGTGCGGGGTTTTACCGCGAGGCGCGTGACATACCAGAATCTCAGTCATTAGTTACCAAGAACGACTCTATATGATTAATAAACAAAACCAGAGTTAACGTTTAAAATACTACGGAAGCGTTTTTAAAACAGAAAACCCAAAACAAGTAGTATGTAAAGAAATGCGCAAAACATACGCGCCCCAAACACAAATGTTTAATAGGAAAATAAACCCAAATGTGTAAACAAACAATGTAGACAACTCAACGATGCTGGTGTGCGTGCTCCTAGGCAACTGGCAACCTTAACCTGAGAATAGCATACTAAACAAGTCAACACATGGTTGGTGAGTTCAAGAGTTTGCGTTAAAATATAAACCAATCAACAGTTTCCAGAGCATAAGTAGTGTATTGCAATAGATAGCTAGTCTATTAACATAAAAATCAATCATAGTGATTTCGCGATCGAAGCTGACTGTGTTACGTTTGTTGCCTCCCGTCACGACTTACAGGTCGTGACGAATATGTGTTAGGACAAAATTGCACCCGTTTGACCTCGAGTCGCACAGGTGGGGCTCGTCAGACCCAGTAGTACTACCCAAGATTTCCCCGCTATTCAATATTAACAATCCGAAAGTGTGAGGACTTTCCATGGTAAACAACACTATATCAATATTATACACACTCATAAATAAAAGCGTTTGTGATCAACAGTATGCTATCTCCCCCAAAAGAGATGATGTAAAATGAGTGGGGCAAGAACTCACCTGATACGCGTAAGAATTAACTTAGAGTTTAACTTGAAAGGAAAAGACAACCTTCAAAGGGCACCTAGAACACAAGAGTACATAAGTACGTGTATACAAAAATCAACACGAAACCCTAAGTGCTCTACAAACCAAGGAACTCAAGGTTTAAGAAAGACAAGACACATTTGACCCAGTTGACCCGTTTGACCCGTTGGTGACATTATAGGTGATAATTCGTTAATACTAACACAACAGTATGTCATACATGATCAACATACAACTTGATTACATATAGCACATCATTAACCACATGTACTACCTAGATCATCATACAACCAATTATCATACAAGTCATGCGAATTACAACAGGCCAAAACAGGTAACAAACCAAATCAACATTCATATAACCTAGACAACACATTTAATCAACTTAGAAATCATCCATGAACACACTAGCATGATCCTAATATCCCAAACATGCTCAAATCATCCAATTCAAGGATTTGCACAAATAAAGTTTCCCTTTTGGGAAAGTTCATCCCAAATTCATCAAACTCAAACAACATTCATGAATTCATCAATTATATACCAATTCAATCCATGACAACATCTAAACATGATCAACAACTTAATCATCATGATTCATCAACATTCAACACCAAAAGTTACTATTTTTAGCAATGTATGAACTATAACACATCTTCTTGATTTTGAATTGTTCATAACATCAACTTAGCATCTAATCATCATCACAAACACATCCATAACGTTCATACATCATCCAATCATCAATTCATGCAAAATAAAGTTACTATTATTAGTAACCTATGAACAATGTATCAAAATCATAGCTTTCTTGCATAATCGACGTTAACTAGCATATATACAATCCAACTAACATAATAACACTAACCAACATCAACAAATCGATCCACAATTGCAAGTTTCGAATTAGGGTTTCGGCCCTAATGTAATTTCCATAAAAACTCGTAAAAGTCCAACCTTTATTGCATACTTGACGTTAATTAACATGTAATCTATCTAACAAACACATTAACATCAACAAACAACATGTAATCGACCATCAATTGCAAAATTCGCATGGAACTTTCGGCCAATCATGAACAATCATCAAATCATACAAAAATCTAACCTTTAAACGTGTAATGGCTTGCAATTGATGATTCTAACTTGTTGTGATGCTTGAAATCGATCAAATCCGTGGCTTTGTTGGTGTTCTTGGCCGAAATCGTAAAGGGAGAGGGAGAGGGGATGAAGTCGCGGCCGATTGGGTTAGGGAATTAGGGTTTGTTTTTGATTTTGTAACTTAATTAATCATATTTACCCTTTTAACCCTTATAATTTGTATTTTATAAAAATTAGGCTTTTTGAATAGTTTTAAATAGTTTTTAACTACTAAACACAATTATTATTAATCACTAATAACAATCATGCATAATTCCCATTTATCACAAAACACACGAAATAAATATGCACGTTTTCACGTTACGCGATAAAATTACAGTTAACATCTAAATCACATAAGCATGACTAATAATCAACATAGTAATTATTTGTTTAACATTATTAATTATTATTAAGTCACCAACGTTCAACGACAACTAGTGTGTGCTCCCGACACGTGTATGCAAGACTTAACGGAACTAACGGAGTTTGGTAACGGAAAATTACCGGATGTCACAAGTATAGCAATCCATCATACCTAGTTATCACACAAGTTATTCACGTATGCCAATTACAAACCCTTAAGTGCTATAAAGCTCATCATACATCATCCATTATCATGTATATTCCATAAGAGCCTAAATATCCAAAGTTGTGCATCAAGCATTCATACAACCCAAATAACACAATCTACCACCTTAGACATCATCAACAAACATTCTAACATGGTCCTAACATCATAAACATGCTCAATTAAGAATATCCAATGATCTACATAAATAAAGTTTCTCTTTCGGAAAGTAACACCTAAAACCAAATCTAACATCCAATTCATTCAAAAATTCATCAACTTTATACCTAATCAAGTTCATAACAATCATCTAAACATGATAAACATCATCAATTCATCATAATTCATCAATCTTATGCATAAAAGTTACTATTAATAGTAAGATATGAACAACCACTCAATTTCAATCATAGATTCATCAATATTTCACCTAATCTAGTTCATAGCATTCATAATAATCCTTTTAACATCAACAATTCATCAAAACATGAATTCTCATGAAGAAAAGTTTCCACTTTTGGCAATGTATGAACTAGGTAACAAAATCATGGATTTCTTGCATAATCTACATAGATTAACATTCATACAACATAACTAACATCATAACATCATCAAACCAACATCAATTTTGACATTCATCACAATTTTCAGCCTAGGGTTCAACAATGATCAAAAACCATGAAAAATCAATAAAAATCTAACCTTTATGTGTGTAATGATCAAGAATTGATGCTTGCTACACGTTAGAATCACTTGGAACTAGCCAAAATCGATGATTGATTGTTGTTCTTGCTCGAAATCGAAGTGTGTGTGTATGTGGGGTGTTGCGGTCGAAGGTGAGGGGGAGGGGGATTAGGGAATTGATTTTTGATTAAATTTGGTAATATTAAGTTTTGCGGTATTTACAAACTTAACCCTCCTTGTTTAAATCTTATAAAAACTAATCTTTCAACACTTTTTAAATAAGTTTTTAACTACAAAACACAAACATTATTAATAGACAATAATAATTATATTTTTCAACTAACAACAAAAAGTATGAATTTAATATTACACGTCGTCACGTTACAAGGTAAAATTCACAAATAATATTTAAATTCACAAATCACATAACTACAAATTATTAATCAACATTATTAATCAAGTTATTATCAGATAACCATTGTTAATTATTATTATGTCACTAATGTTCAACGACAACTAGTGTGTGCTCACGACACGTGTATGCAAGACCTAACGGAACTAACGGAGTTTGGTAACGGAAAATTACCGGATGTCACATTATCCCCATGTTGATAGAATTTTTGTTCTGAAAAATGCGTTACATGGTTGTGTTACATCACTGGTCTACTGCATTGGCACAAAGAAATCGGGTGGGTTTTCACATTATCCCCATGTTGAAAGAAATTTCATCCTGAAATTTAACCATTACCTCCGCCGGTTGACATTGTCGTTTCGAAAAGATGAGGGTACTTAAGCTTCATCTGATCCTCACGTTCCCACGTGAATTCCGGTCCACGTTTCGAGTTCCAACGAACTTTGACTATGAGTATCTTGCTTTGCTTAAGAGTTTTGACCTCACGGTCCATCACCTCAACTGGTTCCTCAATGAACCGTAGTTGTTCATTTACTTGTACTTCCTTCAGTGGTACAACCATCATCTCGTCTGATAAACATTTTTTCAAATTTAAGACATGAAATACATTGTGAATTCCACTCAACGAATAAGGTAGGTCTAATCGATATGCCACTGGACCTATTCTTTCCAGAATCTCAAATGGCCCAACATATCTCGGGTTAAGCTTGCCTCTTTTACCGAATCGAATTACACCTTTCCACGGTGAGACTTTCAGTAAAACTTTGTCACCGACCTGAAACTCCAAAGGTTTCCATCGCTTGTCTGCATAGCTTTTCTGTCGGTCACGTGCTGCAGCCATACGGTTCCTTATCTGTACGATCTTCTCAGTAGTCTCGTGCACCAACTTGGGGCCTATTAGTTGACTATCACCAATTTCCGCCCAGCAAACTGATGATCTACACTTTCGCCCATACAAAGCTTCAAATGGTGCTGCCTTAATACTGATGTGATAACTATTGTTGTAAGAAAATTCCACCAATGGTAGGTGAACTTCCCAATTATTCCCTTAATCAATCACACAAGCACGTAACATGTCCTCCAATGTTTGAATAATACGTTCACTTTGCCCATCCATCTACGGATGATAAGCAGTACTCATATCTAGACACGTACCCAAAGATTTATGTAATGACTGCCAAAAATGTGATGTGAAACGAGCATCATGGTTAGAAATAATTGAGACCGGTACACCATGTCTCAAAATTATCTCCTTCAGATAAATTCAAGTTAACTTGTCCATTTTATTCGTTTCCTTGATTGCCAAGAAGTGAGCAGACTTAGTTAACCGATCTACAATAACCCATATCGTGTCACAACCAGTAGGATTCCCGGGTAATTTGGTAATGAAATCCATAGAAATCTGTTCCCACTTCCACATAGGAATCTCAAGTTGTTGTAGTAATCCAGATGGCTTTTGGTATTCAACTTTAACCTTCGAACAGGTTAAGCACTTGCTCACATACGTAGCTACATCCGCCTTCATATTAGGCCACCAATAGTACGCCTTCAAGCCATGATACATCTTGTCTGAACTAGGATGTATAGAGTACTTAGACTTGTGAGCCTCACTCATAACCAAGTCCCTTAGGTTTCCATACAAAGGCACCCAGAGTCTGTCCATGAAGTAACGAATTCCATCCGTTTTCACTTCAAACTGTTTGGCCATTCACCGTAAAGATTCGGACCCAATGTTTTCCATTTTCAAGGTTTCTGTCTGAGCTTCTCATATTTGTTCAGGAAAGTGAGTGCTAATCATAAGCTGCAAGGCTCGCACTCGTCGGGGCTTAGCAGTTTCCTTTCTACTCAACTCATCCGTGACTACATTTGCCTTTCCTGGGTGATATTTGATAGCGCAATCATAATCATTCAATAATTCCACCCAGCGTCGCTGCCTCATATTCAACTCCTTCTGCTCAAAGATATGTTGAAGACTCTTGTGATCGGTGTAGATAGTGCACTTGGTACCATACAAGTAATGTCTCCAAATCTTCAAAGCAAAAACTACCGCACCCAGTTCCAAGTTATGAGTGGTGTAGTTCATCTCGTGTACTTTTAGTTGTCTCGAGGCGTAGGCTATCACCTTATCATGTTGCATCAAGACACAACCAAGTCCTTGGATAGAAGCATCACAATAAACCACAAAATCATCACTTCCCTCCGGTAATGCCAATATCGGTGCGCTACACAGTTTCCATTTCAATAACTGAAAAGCAGACTCTTGACTATCACCCCATTTATACATTGTTCCTTTATGAGTCAAGGCTGTGGGAGGTTGAGAGATCTAAGAGAATCTCTCAATGAATCGCCGATAATATCCTGCCAATCCAAGAAATTGTCATATCTCACTAGGCGTCTTGGGAACCGACCAATTCTTTATCACTTCAATCTTTGCAGGATCGACATGTATTCCTTTCTCGTTAACAACATGACCCAAAAATTGTACTTCACATATCCAGAAATCACACTTGGAAAACTTGGCGTACAGTTGTTCCCTTTTAAGTAATTCCAAGATTAGACGTAGGTGCTCTTCATGTTCTTCCTTGGTCCTCGAATAGATCAATATGTCATCAATAAACACGATAACAAACTGATCAAGATAGGGTTTGCACACACGATTCATGAGATCCATGAACACTGCTGGTGCATTTGTCAACCCAAATGGCATGACCAAGAACTCATAATGACCATAACATGTACGAAATGCGGTCTTTGAGATGTCTTCCTCTCGGACTCTCAGTTGATGATACCCAGTCCTCAAATCAATCTTAGAGTAGTGGCTTGATCCTTGAAGTTGATCAAAGAAATCATCTATACGAGGTAAAGGATATTGGTTCTTGACTGTAACCTTGTTCAGTTCTCTGTAGTCGATGCATATTCGAAATGTGCCATCCTTTTTCTTGACGAAGAGAACAGGTGTTCTCCAAGGTGATGAGCTCGGTCGAATAAACCCTTTATCCAACAGCTCCTATAGTTGTGCAGATAGTTCCTGCAGTTCGTTTGGGGCTAACCGGTAAGGTGCTCTCGCAATCGGAGCGGCTCCGGGAGTCAAATCAATCTGGAACTCAACTTGACGATGAGGTGGTAGTCCAGACAGATCCTCTGGAAACAACTCTAGAAAGTCACGAATTACCGGAATATTCTCTATCTTCTTTCCCTCCGGTTGCTTGTCAGTCACAAGGGCTAATATGGCTAAGAGACCTTTACGTAACAACTTATGTGCTTTCACAAAGGATAAGATGCCTATCACAGCAACACCTTTCTCGCCCTTAACCGAGAGAATTTCCCCATCCAGGAGAGGAATGCGGATAACCTTCTCGTGGCAAATGACTTCCGCCTACTTCTCGGAAAGTCAATCCATGCCCACGACCACATCGAAACTCCCAAGCGTAACAGGCATGAGGTCGATGTCAAAAGTATGACCAACAAGTTCTATCTCGTAACCCTTAAGGATGTGTTTCACGTGGATTTGCTTACCGTCAGCTAATTCTACCGTATATTTAGATTCCAACGGAGAAGGCATATCACTTAATTGACTACTAAACTTAGTAGAGATAAAACTTCTATCGGCTCCAGTGTCAAACAATACAGGAGCAAAACGACCATTAACAGGAAATTTACCAGTAACAGTAGTAGGGTCGTTTAGAGCCTCACCTGAACCCATGACGAAGGCTCTCCCTTTAGCTCCATCGTTATTGCCACCGTTATTATCACCATTACCATTGTTGTTGTTGTTGTTTCCACCATTGCTAGCACCATTCCTATTTTTCTTCAACTGCGGACAATTCCTCTTGTAGTGTCCTTCCTTTCCACATTCGAAACAACCTTTTGATGTTTCTTGAGGTTGTTGGAGCTTCTTCATCAACTCTCCATGGAAATCCTTTGCCGCGTGTACAGCCTTACCACAACGCTGGCATCGAAAGTTGTCATACCTGCCAGTGTGGTGGTAGTTACATTGATTACATTTAGGATACTTACCCATGTATCCTCCTTGTCCCTGTGCTGATGAGGATCCCTAATTGAATCTGCGATTGTTGTCAAATTTTCTCTGTTGTTGCTGCTGAGCCTGACTATTTGATGAGGAAACTTTGTTACTAGTGGGCTCCCACTTGCGCTTATTTCCGGGTACACCAGCCACCGCCCCCTGTTTAGGTAACTTCCCTTGTTCTACAACCATATCGGTCAGCCTATGAGCTAACCTAATGGCCTGTCATATGGTAGCAGGGTTGGAGGCTGTCACCATACTCTGAATCTCAGGAACCAGCCCATGTAAATAAAGCTCGATCCTCTTATGCATCTCATTCACCATTCCCAGGCACAGAGTTTCCAACTCATGAGACCGGGTAGTATAGGCCTTAATTTCAGAACCTTGCATCTTAAGTTGCCAGAACTCGACTTCCAGCTTCTGCACTTCATTTGGTTCTTCCTCCGGATCTTCCTCTGGCTCCTCCTCAGGAACCTCCTCTGGTACCTCCTAAGGCTCCTCTATCGGGGCCTCCTGAGGCTCGAGCTAGTTTTCCAACTCATGTATACTAACTATAGCCTCGTGAAGCTGATCGCGCGTTGCATTCAGAGTAGCCGTCAACTCAGCAACCTGTCCACGTAGAGTCTGGATATCTCCTGTCTGACCATCCTGGCGTCCTTGCATATCAAGCCACGAGTCTTCCATCTCCTCATACACTCGGCTGTCATGCTCCTGTCACGCGTCCAACCTTTTAAATTTCTCTTCGACATTTCATCATAGTCAGTCATGTGAGGCCTCCACAGCGGGGATAGCCCTATAAGGAGTACATGGTAGGGAGTATAATATGGTGTCTTTAGTAACAGTAGGGATCGTAAATGGAACACTCTCCTTTTCCAGCATCTTTATCAGTATAGTGCATACCAATCCCAATTGTTAGGGTCAGTCATGTCCCGCTCAATCATAGGCTCACCCGTAAGATACACATCAGATATAAACACAGGGGGTCGAGAACCATAACTCGTAGACGACGAAGGAATATTAGGAACCTCGGTTCCTTTCTCGGCGCGTTTGAACAAGGGATGAAGATGATGATGATGCCATACTGCAGTGTATGTGATGTGTATGCCAATGAGCAACAGTAAGGGATAAGTAACGAGTAACTAACTAACTGTGCGGTTATAGTCTAGTGTGTATGCAACCTAGTTCCCTATAACCAATGGCTCTGATACCAATCTGTCACACCCTCAAATTCCACGTGCGGGGTTTTACCGTGAGGCGTGTGAACAAACCAGGATCTCAGTCATTAGTTACTCAGAACGACTCTATATGCAACATTTAAACAAATCAGAGTTTAAAACTTTAAAATATTTACGGAAGCGTTTTGTAAATAACCCAAACACAAGGTACTAAAAGTAAAAAGCACAAAACGCGCGCCCACATTAAAATACGTAAGTAAATGCTAAATTAAAAGTAAACAATGTTTGAACAAATCATGCTTGACACGTGCGTGCTCCTAAGGGCAACTGCTAGAAACAACCTGAGAAAAACATACTAAAAGTGTAAACATGATGGTTGGTGAGTTCAAGAGTTTGTAATCAATCGTAAGCAGTGGCGTTAGTAAAAATATAAACAAGTGAATTGAAATAGATAGCTAGTCTAATTTTATTAGTAAAGAGCAATAGTGATTTCGCGATCGAAGCTGACTATGTTTGTCTGTTTGCCTTCTGCCACGACATACCAGGTCGTGACGCTGTTAGTAGTTTAGGACAATATTGCACCCGTTGACTTCCGATCACCCACTATGTCTTACCAAACACATGTTATATCAGTAAATCATTTTAAAAACAAGTATGCTTTCTCACCCAAAAAAAGAGAAGTAGTAAAAGTGGGGCATTGAACTCACCTGGTGTGCAAACGAATGATTGTAAAAGCTAATGATGAGTGGAAAGACAACCCTTCAAAGGTTACCTAGAACACACAAGTACATAAGTACGTGTACACAGAAAACTTAACAATCCTAAATGCTCAATAACCACATTGACCCAAGGTTTTGGAAAACAAGACTCATTTGATCAAGTTGACCCGTTTGACCTATTGGTGACATGTCAAGTTAAATTCTTGTTTAATCAAGTATAGCAATCCATCATACATGGTTATCACACAAGTTATTCACGTATGCCACATTACAAACCCTTAAGTGCTATAAAGCTCATCATACATCATCCATTATCATGTATATTTCATAAGAGCCTAAATTTCCAAAGTTGTGCATCAAGCATTCATACAACCCAAATAACACAATCTATCACCTTAGACATCATCAACAAACATTCTAACATGGTCCTAACATCATAAACATGCTCAATTAACAATATCCAATGATCTACATAAATAAAGTTTCTCTTTCGGGAAAGTAACACCCAAAACCAAATCTAACATCCAATTCATTCAAAAATTCATCAACTTTATACCTAATCAAGTTCATAACAATCATCTAAACATGATAAACATCATCAATTCATCATAATTCATCAATCTCATGCATAAAAGTTACTATTAATAGTAAGATATGAACAATCACTCAATTTCAATCATAGATTCATCAATATATCACCTAATGTAGTTCATAGCATTCATAATAATCCATTTAACATCAACAATTCATCAAAACATGAATTCTCATGAAGAAAAGTTTCCACTTTTGGCAATGTATGAACTAGGAAACAAAATCATGGATTTCTTGCATAATCTACATAGATTAACATTCATACAACATAACTAACATCATAACATCATCAAACCAACATCAATTTCGACATTCATCACAATTTTCGGCCTAGGGTTCATCAATGATTAAAAACGATGAAAAATCAATAAAAATCTAACCTTTATGTGTGTAATGATCAAGAATTGATGCTTGCTACACATTAGAAACATTGGAACTAGCCAAAATCGATGATTGATTGTTGTTCTTGCTCGAAATCGAAGTGTGTGTGTGTGTGTGTGTGGGTGTTGCGGCCGAAGGTGAGGGGAGGGGGATTAGGGAATTGATTTTTGATTAAATTTGGTAATATTAAGTTTTGCGGTAATTACAAACTTAACCCTCCTTGTTTAAATCTTATAACAACTAATCTTTCAACACTTTTAAATAAGTTTTTAACTACAAAACACAAACATTATTAATAGACAATAATAATTATATTTTTCAACTAACAACAAAACGCATGAATTTAATATTACACGACGTCACATTACAAGGTTAAATTCACAAATAATATTTAAATTCACAAATCACATAACTACAAATTAATAATCAATATTATTAATCAAGTTATTACAGATAACCATTGTTAATTATTATTAAGTCACCAACGTTGAACGACAACTATTGTGCCACGACACGTGTATGCAAGACCTAACGAAACTAACGGAGTTTGGTAACGGAAAATTACAGGATGTCACATCCTAGTTGACCGAACCTATAATGTTAATGTTATTGTTATGTTTATATTACTATGCATCCAACTCTTAAATATATATACAATGATGATTTTTTGAACAACCCCCAATCGGATTCCATGTAACTCCACACATTAATCTACTCCGCGTAACTCCACACATTAATCTACTCCGTGTATCAAATGAGACTGGAACTCAACATTTTTTATTTTTTAATTGCTTTTACTTATTTCTATTTTTATAATTTTTAATTTTTTTTGTTATATTTAAACCATGTTTTTTCTTTTATTTTTTCTAGCTACTTTTTGTTTTCCATAGGATTTTTTTTAACTTTTTTAGTACGTAAAAACATTTTTTTATTCTCTTATTTTTGTGTTAGAAATTATAATACTTCCATTGTATTCACAATTAAAAATATACAACTGCAAATTACGAATATAACGACGAAAACAAATTACGCGTCTCATCGCGTAATGCGGGTACCAAAACTAGTTTGTATGTATTGGTGTAAACGTATGAGACAAAATAATCTAATAAATTAATGAAGATGAAGACTAATATAATAATTTTATCTTTTTGTCCCTCGATGATCGGTCGAGTTAAAGTATCATTGTTACATTCTTCTCTTGTTATTAGAACCTTCGATATTGCTTCTGTTGGAAAAATTCATTCTCGAGAAAAGAAAATCCTTCACACTAGATCCTAATATATGTTTGTACGGCCGGTATGTGTATTACATATGTTCTGTTATAGTGTTATCATATATATGAAAAACAATGACCCTAAAAAATGTAAGAAAATGTCAAAAAGGGGTGGACCGACTGCACTAAATGCGGTGCACCATTACTAAATTTCCAAAATGTGTAACACATTTTTAATCCTCAAAATATAAATGCATGGTCACATTCAACTTATCCGACAACACATGAGTTAAATGAAGACTGTCATTTGCATGCTTTTGGTTTTTAATTATTTTTTTTAATCTTCAAACAAGTACGTTTCATGTTTATGTCAAATTCTTCTTCTCAATTGCGATGGTGTTTTATAGCAATGCTTTTTATAGATTTCTGGTTAGAATTGACAATTAATGTGATGTATTATTATTACTTTATGAGATGTTATCATTCATGGTTTATGAGATGTTTTATATTCTATAGCTGTTTTATGTTCATTAATATATATTTACCTTGTGATAAAGACCAATAGTGACATTTAATTTATAATCTTTCGCTTAAGGATAACTCACTTAGTAGATGTTTTGCTTTTTAAAGAGGATGTCTGGGGTTCAAACCCACTCATGATGTATTGGTGTAACGTAGGAGTAGGAATAGGAAAATTTGTCATTAAAAAGTTAATTACTAACTTGGTTATGTATCATGGGTTGTTTCATATCTTTAGTGGATTGTACCCATCTTGTGTTTTTTTTTTTTTTTTTTTTTTTTTTTTTTTTTTTTTTTTTTTTTACTTTTTCTAATCTTTAACTTTTTTATTTTAACCCAATACTTTTAAATCTTTTACAATTTAGCCCCACGATATTTTACTTTCAATTTTATTCCCTTATACTTTTTATATTTTAGATTTTTTCCGTTTACATTTAGGTCTAAATTTTACGAGTTAACACGCCGCAACTTGCGTGTGTGGTTTAGTGTTATTACGCTTATTTTTCCCCTTTTAACGAGCTCATCGCAATGCGCTGATCCTAAATCGACTTATTTATTATTTTTAGTTATTTTACATTACATCTGCGTTGTTCCCCGTTTTTACATTCACTTTTCATTTGTTTTTATTTTTTCGTTTTTTATTTACTTTTTAATACGGGGCTTTCCGGTGTTAATAGACACTGATGGTGATGTGTCATTGGTGCTACTTAATATGGTTTTATGATCTCTGCTGCAACACGAGGACTTAATACTATTCTTACCCTAAAAACTTCTAAACTAAATGTTCATATAATATAAATAAGTTATTTTCATAGTCTACAACGTATCATCGTTATAATTTTGCAGAAAAGTTGTTGAAAATCTACAATTGGTAAAACAACTTTACAAATATGAGAGTCCGTGGGATGTTAGAAACTTTTTGAGATATCAGTACAAAGCCATATTGGGAAGCAATTTTATCAGTACGCGAAGGACATTAATCAATGACTATATCAACAAGCGAGCAACAGACCCCACACTGCTTAAACAGGATATCGAGCTTGATTGGCTCATTTTTATTGAATCATTAATAAATTTTCAAGATCGAGTGACTTGTTTAATGTATATTAAATATTAACATTTTTATTTACATACATACATTACGTAGATATATATTTATTATCTTCGAGGGAAATTTTGGTGGTTTAGTGGTGTATTGCACAACCAAAAGGTTATGGGTTTAAATTCTATGTGATGCAGGTTATGTTGTATTTATTTTATAAAATATATAAATAGTGTTAAAATGTTATAATTTATTATGTAGAGAAATTTATAATATTTATATAACTAATAAGCTTGTTTAGACTTGAAAATTTAACTAAGCTTAGCACGGGCTAAAGTTCATCTATTAAATGTGTAACAACCCAAGTATTGTACTAGATATTATCTGCTTTGGCAGCAGCACGCTCTCAGGCGCCCACCCCTCACGGTTTTTAAAACGCGTTTGAGAAGGAAGGTATCCAGTCCCATATAAGGGGACTTTTGTTCTCCTTCCCGACCGATGTGGGATGTTACATCCCCCTTACTTGGAGATCAGCGTCCTCGCTTACACATCGGCCTGGCATTGGCTTTGATACCATTTCTTGATTTGTGTGTATCATTCTTGCGCAGGGCCATATTAATCTTCTCTGTATCGTTCCAATTTTATTGGATGTCTGCACGACAGCTTCCCCCTACGACGACCTGCTCCGTGTGTGCCTCGGTGACCGAAGCCCTCCATTTGAGTTGTCACTTCCCCCGTGAATCTTTTGATATTATTTTCTTTCGTTGTTAGATTCAGTGTGTACATTTTCTCTCACGGTTGTTATACTATGGTAATGTGTTTCAGTTTGGGTGGTTTTGTGTGCGTGTTTTAAGGCTTACTCCGAGGAAGTGTTGTGGATGTGGGTTGCAAGGGGTGCAGGTGTTCGGGTTTGCATATGCATCTATGTGTGTGTGGTTGTAGGTGTGTGAGGCTGTGGGTTTTCGGTATGTGGATGAATTTACATGTGTGAGGTGTATCAGCATGTATATAGATGTTTGTGTATCGAGTGGTATTAGTGGGAGCCGATTAGGATTTCAGCCATGATGGTCATGAAGGTGTATTCGAGTACGTGTTTATGCATGTGCGTGGGTATGTGACGGTATGTGATGTTGACAGTGTACATGTGCATGTGTATGTGCGATGTGTGTGTGATAGTAGGTGTTATGTGGCGACCGCAGGTATGTAGTCATGATGGGGGTGTGTGTGTGTGTGTCTTGTGGGTTATGACTCATTTAGGGTTTGGACCCTCGGGTGTTCTCGACTTTGAGTCCGTGTGTGTGAATGGATTCATGCATGGGTGTGTAAGGGTCCATGCATATATGTGTGTATGTGTGTGGGTTTCATTAGGGATTATGTTTTATGTTCTCTCATGGACCGTGAAGTATACATATATATATATGTATGTGCATGCAGTATGTTTAGGAATATGTGATTATGCATTGGGGGGGGGGGGGGTTGTTGAGAGTTGAGACAAGTTGTGAACACGAAAATGCGGTACCCAATTCTTTAAATCTGTTAATGACCTAGAACTTTACATAATTCAAGTTATCTGGAAACCTAAACATATGTTCTCTGCATGATTTATTGTTATGCATTCAAGGCGAGTTTAAAATTTTGCTTTCTTTATTATTCTCTTTTGGGGAAGAGAAAATTCTCTAAAAATACTTTACTCTTAATTGAGTAAAATTGTGCGATCAACATGTATACTAATGTTATTACCATTTAAGTCTTTACTTTCGAATCGTTAATTTTGTTGTATTAGAGAGGTAAATTTGAGTAGTACTATTAGGTTTGATAAACCCTACCTGGGCTATTCGTGCTAGCACAACTGAAGGTCGAATGGGTATTAAATTAACCAAATTACTCTTGGTAACCACGGACGAGGCATTCATATTTACTTGTCGAGCTTCGGTTTTGAACTTCATATACCGGTACCATGATTTGTGGATTAGCTATCTACGTTGATATTCTTTATTTACTGTAATTTGTTTCTAAACTGTGGTTGTTTTATAAATCTATGAACTCACCAACCCTGTGTTGACACTTTAACATGGTTCTCTTAGGTTCGTAAAGTTTTGCACTGCT
Organism: Flaveria sonorensis; assembly: GCA_025506505.1. NCBI lineage: Eukaryota > Viridiplantae > Streptophyta > Magnoliopsida > Asterales > Asteraceae > Flaveria > Flaveria sonorensis. The sequence goes on along the minus strand of CM046440.1, from coordinate 59,022,490 downwards.
AGAAGCATAACATTAAGGTTCATGGATTTTGAATCGTTTAAATCTATTATTTGGGTTTTACAATTGATACTGAGTTTGGGCGCGTGTATTTGTGCAGTACTGGTTTATGAATTTTATTTAAATTTGCTTATGCATTTGATAATTATGAAACTTGACTTTTGAATAATGATTTGGGATTAACGGAAAGACTATAATGATATGATTTTGTAATCAATATGTCGTTAGTTATAACTATTGACTGGGATCTTAGTATGTCACGCGCCTAATGGTATTGTGAAAATTAAGGGTAGAACACATGTCAACAAGAATCTTTTTTCCACATTAAATCATGAGCCACAATAAGCATTTTAGGGCAGAAATGGTAACAAAGGTTCCATGTGTGTGTCGATTACATCAAAACTAAAGAGCTGAAAGAACAATAAAATTGTATACGGGTTTCATTTTGCCGAATTCTTCAAAAACTTATCCCTCTTATTCTACTCTAGAAGATGAACCATCTGAAGTTGATATGCCCTTGATGTGTAATCTGCCCTTGATGTGCAAGTATATATTGATTTGAAGTCATGGTTATATATGTTTGGGGTAGTGGTGATAGGTAGCACTAGCATTGAAGTCCTAGTAAATGTGTAGATATGATGGCCGGAAGTTCAGATTAACCATCTAAAGGCGGCGGATGCGGTGTTGATCCGTTGCAGTTACAGCAAGACGATGGGTTCTAGGTTTTTCGATTGGCATATCTAAGAGGTAATGGTGACCGTAATTTTTAGATTGGTGGGGATTTTGGATTTTTAGTAGGTGGAGGTGGTGTGAGGTTGATAAAGAAGAAAGAGAGAGGCGAAAAGTGTATTCACACTTAAATTCATGGGTATTTTTAGTAAGTCTAAAGGACGAAAAGTGTATTTTGTCTATTAGGACTTTTGTTCTTTCATTCAATACCTGTACTTAATAATTCCTTAGGTGAATTCACACTTAAATTCGTGGGTATTTTTGACATAAGAAGAAAATAATTAGATATTATGTTGTCATATCTAACTCAATTAATAAATAAATCACCTTTGGGCTTACCTGTTTATATAAACTAGGAGTTTGCCTGTCGAACGTAGAGGTGATGGTATGATTTGGGAACATGTTGTTTCTAAACATATAGTTACGGGCTAAAGTTCATGTTCAACCAAGTGCAATGTGTGCACTTTCAAAAGGTTGAAAAAGTGGTGGTCGTCTCCTGCTATGCTTAAATATGCATCATTTTTTTTCCTATTGCCATTAGTAGGGGTATCTTGCCGTTTTTTCATATTATTTATCATATTGTTGTTGTCATGTTAAACAATAGAATTTGCAGTACACATAACATTATTTGAATTCGTATTAGATTTAAACAATTTAAATGCTTGTTTTGATTAAAAGACATATTCGTTATGCTAACTCCATAAACACAACTATGATTACATGAAGTATTATTTTCAAGAGCAGAAATCAAAATATGAAAAAGACACATATAAAACATATAATCATATTTCTACCAATTAAGGCTATGATATTTTTAGTATCAGATAAAGGGGATTTAAAACAACTTGGATACAACGAAGGTAGAAAGTTAAGCGCACTTGCTGTCCATCGATTATGCCACGCCAATATGCAAGAAATCCTGATTCTTGTATTACATTGACTCATTATAGCCTCGGCTAGCAAACAAACATCACGTTGCTATTCAGCTTGAGTAGCCTGTTATTAACTTTACACGACACAAAATAGGGCAACATGTTAAAGTCTAAAACCTGAAATCAGCGCAAAATATCAAAGTGACCATTTACCATGTTTACAACCTTTGAAAAGTGACTTCCATGATTTTGGCACAATTAATATAGTTATCGACTTGTTATAAAGTCAACAATTACTTTTTAATTATAACACAACCTTTAGTTATAATGATGGGATTTTACTATAAAATTTTAAGTAATTGAAATCATAGAGTAATAAAAATTATATATGAACAACATACCAAAGTATAGAAGTATTGAACCTTTAGTAGGAGTACCGGGTTTAACTATATGAAGATATGTCACATACATAATAAGAGTTTGAGATAAATAATATGATGCATCAAATGGATCAAACCACATGAACGACTACAATGTCATCCAAATGAAGCTTCTCGGTCACCTTTAAAGAAATTTAAATGTTCAATAGATAAAGCACAAATTACCAACGTACAATAAACTTGCTAAATTACATCAAAATACTTAGATAATACAATAGCGGAGATCAACAATATGCTTATAGTAATTATAACAGATATTGTAAGGATCAGTACAATACAATTAGATCGATCTCGTGATAAGAATGCGAAATGTAATCATCACGGAAGATAAGATTGAATATAGAAATGAAGAACACACGAGTAAATAAACTTCACAATCTATTGATCTCTGATTTGATTACAAGTACAGTAAGTACAAATCAAGAAAGTGAAAAATCTCTCTATCAAAGTTCTATCTAATTACAAAGCTAAACTTCTATTTATATACAAAAAGAAGTTCTCGCGCGAAAACATCAATTCTTGCGCGACTAGTAGTTGTCGCGCGAGAAGCAGTTTTCGCGCGGTAACTCTAGGTTCTCACATGGACTTGATCTTGATCTTCATCTTGATTTTGATTTCCCGAGCCTCTAGGTTCAACCCCTACATTCTCCCTCTAGGCTCGGTAAATCAATGTTGTTAGAAGTCCACGTCTGCAACCTGATAGCTGCCCCCATACGCGTACATCTTGTTATTCAGGGCCTTCGTAATCATCCAACCGAACTGTGCTGCTATGAAGTGTACAGATTCATCAGCTGCAATTGGACATGCCTGCAACTTCATCAAATCTTCTTTACCAAACTGTAGCAAATCCACAGGGTAGATGATACGGTACTCTTTGTCTTCACATTCAATCAACGCGTGACCTGTCTCTTTTTCACAACTCCACCCCTTAAGCTTAGACAAGCTATTAACTGGCACCGGATCGTGAATAGGAATCTTCTTAGCATACCTCAGATGCTTGTAAACCCTTATCTTCATAGGCTTGTTTGTGTTTGGGTCAATTTGGGTCTCATCTTCAATGACTTTAGATTTAACAGTTTTGAAGTCATTGAAGTTGGTTTTGCTCTACCTCCAAATCATGTTTCGTAACCAATTCGCCTTGCTGTAATTGCTCGGGTAAATGAACGGAACACGACCCATAGCATATAAATCTGATGCTCTGAGTGTATGAAAGTCATGTTCGTCTTGAAAATACTCTATCGCTCCACCCTTCCTCTTCACTGTATACATCTTCTTCTCTTGATCGTATGCCCAACTGATGATGGGTTCTGAGTTTCCGTACCTTGTGAAAGGTTTGGAGTGCTTCACCGTATGAATATAAGTTGGTGGAGGAGGAGCACTAACTGTTAAGTTACCGACCTGACGCACAACACCTTGACCCGTAACATCTGCTGTCTCGTCAGTCGTTTTTGTATTGCTCGACTCCCCTACGATCTCACCTTCTTCAATCAAAGTATCTTAAAACAAGTCTTTGAGACTGTTTCCAAATATATCTATGTATTCCACTCCTTCTTCCAAATCATCAAATCTTCTTCCATCTCCTCAGCAATTAGACTTTGCTGGAATGTATAAAACTCCTTCTCATACACAGCCTCAGTTTCAGGGTCTAATGGTGTGTAATCAACTGTATCCTCGAGACTTGGTCCAGAGATATTGTTAGTGCTCGATGAACTAGCATTACCAGTAGCTATAGAACCTATATCACCACCCTAATCATCATCATCACCATCATCCTTCTTATCATCATCATCTCCCTCATCACCATCATCACCATCATCATCATCATCTTCATTCTCATCATCAGAAGAATCATAATCAATCAAATCTAACCCTTCATCCTCATCTTTAACTGGATTTGGAAAAGGCATCATATGCTCTGGCACTACAAACACCTCTCCAGTATAAACTACAGGTTGGTCCTCAGTAGTCATATGAACATCTATGAAGGGTGGCTCTTGACCAACATCAATAGTCTCTGTTGTCCTTACCAGAACAACAGGATCAACAAGAAGCTCTGTAGATACTATAGGATTTTCAATAGGTTCAGGACCAGAGGTTGCTATCCACTACTCTCTCCTACTTCAGTGGTTCTTTGTTGAGAAAACTGAAATGAACCACTTGAAGTGAATTCTCGTAGATTTTGCTCGAGGATCTGAACATAGCTGAATATAAACGTTTGTTGATGTTCGAGACCCTTAATCCTTTCATCCTTTTCTATTAACTGCCTCTGTAACTCATCAATAGCCTGAGTCTTCTCAAATTTCCCTCTCCAAAGTACGTACACGATCCTCAAGTGTAATACGTGTAGGTGAACTAGTTGACGCACTAGCACCCTGTCTCAGCTTAGGAGGTGTTATGAAGTCTTCCATACCAATCGTCTCATCATCCACTTTTTCTCTTGGAGGTGTCCTCATAATATCAGCAGTAGAAGTGGGCAACTCAGATGGTGTTTCAGTTGGTGTTGCCTCACTCACTGTGATAGGAGTTTCAGTAACTATAACATCCTCTTCAATCGGCTCAGTGGTCATATGGGTCTGACGTTTCCTCAACACGCCACGTCCTCTACCCCTACCACGAGGACTTTCACCCACTCTCCTGGCCATTCTCTTTCTCCTCCCCCTAGACACTGGAGTTTCTTCGGGAACAAAATCAGAATAACGTTCCTCAGCAGTGCGTCTTGCAGGAGTTTCTTGCACTCTGGGATGTTCTTGTAAAACATATGGAACATTCCCGATCTGATCACTGTCAGTCTCACTCTCACTGTTAGTGAACCATGAATCTATCTCAGCATCAACATCAGATCTAGTAGCAGTACTCATGGATTGACCAGCTGTATCAGCTTCAGCAGCTCGAGCAGAAGATGTAGATGTACCAGCTATAACATGTCTGTGAACATGTGGGGTATCAGTCTCTTGTGGTCTAGCCTCAGCTTGGAAATCATCAACAAACCTTCCTAACTTGGCAAAATAGGAACCATCCCAAGCATTCCCTCGTGCACCAATAAGATAAGTGAATATTGTTAGTGTTAATCCCTCTCAAGTTAAAGTCTAAGGGTTATGTATGTAATTAGTCAAAGTATGTTTATTTAGTATTATAAATTATGTATGTTAAAGGGTCAAATTGGTACATATCAAAACTTGATATGTAACCACCGATGTATATAAATACATATCCATATCAATGGAAACTAATGTTGATTTGCAAGTTATTCATTCTATTCTTCTTTATCTTTTGTTCTTGGGCAACAATTTGGCATCAGAGCCATTTTTGCTATCAATTAAAGATCGTAAATATCGATTCTGTTGTTTGATTTCAAAGCCGCAGGCATCTTCGGCCTTCACGGTTCACTTGATTGATCGTTACAGCATTACAATCATCGATTGTTTGTTGTTCAATTGATTTCAATTTGAAACCGCAGGCGACAAGGCCTCACGGATACAAAATCCATTTGATATACCGCAGGCATAAGGCCTTACGGATCTGTCTTAACATCAAATTAAGAAAAGATTTTGATTTGGATTTTGTGGAAACCATTTGATAGATCATCGGTTACTTCGAATCAAAGGATTCAAATCCATTCCTATCCGGAATCACTGATGCTCACCGAATCCGCAAGCAATAATAGGCCTTTTACGGATCTTGTTGTTATTGAAAGGAAATCAAATTCATTTTGTTCAATCAACTCTAAGAGGAATCGATAAAGAGACCGCAGGCATCTTCGGCCTTAACGGTTCATACTAACAAATTTGTTCGATTGTTGTTTCGGTTGGATCCGCAGGCAATAGGCCTTACGGAATCGAAATCGTTGCTGTTCAATCGAACCCGTAGGCGATTAGGCCTTACGGAAGTTAATAAATTGAATTGTCAATTAAAGCAAATTGGTTTAAATTGTTGTTAGTCATCGGTCACAACAAATTCATTGGTTGACCATTAGAATCAAAATTTGCTTTCACATTTGTAATAATCAATTGTTTGTTATTTTGATTATTAATCGTTTCATTCGACTATTATTTGAGATTATTGACCCGGTATTGTTCGGTCATAAGTAGTTTGACTATTTTTGGTCAAATTAGTATTTCATAAACAAAGATTGATCTTTGTTATTTAGAACCAAACCAAGTTTTATTTTTTGAAACAATCTGTTGTTTGTTTCAAATTTATATATATATATATATATATATATATATATATATATATATATATATATATATATATATATATATATATATAAAATCATTACTTTTATTATTAAGTGGTGACCATGACGGAATCACCAAAAGAAAAGAGTCCCGTTATAACTTATAAGGAAGCGGGAACAACTATTTCAAATTTTCAATGCCCGATGTTGAAATCTACAAATTACACAACTTGGGCAATTCGAATGAAGATCATGCTAGATGCAAATGATCTTTGGGAAACTATAGAACCCACTGCCCAAACGAATTCGGATAAGAAAAAGGAAAAGTGTGCAATGGCATACATTAGCCAGACTCTATCCGAAGATTTAATCTTGCACGTACAAGATTGCAAATCTGCTAAAGAAATGTGGGATTCGCTTAAAACCAGACACCTTGGTGCAACACAAGTGCAACAAGCACGGTTGCAAAATATTAAGTCTGAGTTTGAAAAGTTGCAAATGAAAGACGATGAGACTATTGATGCTTTCACATCAAGACTAACTAATATTGTTAGTAAGGCAACTGGGTGTGGTGCGAAATATGATCAACCCACACTGGTTAGAAAAGTCTTGACCTCTATGCCAGATAGATTTATTCAGATAATTGCTTCCATTGAGCAATTCACTGATCTAGATAATGTAACTCTAGATGATACTAACGCAAGACTAAAAACCTTTGAAGAAAGGATCAAGTCTAAAAGAGGAACTGTAGTTGAGACTCAAGATAAACTCTTGTTCACGCGTCATGACAAGAATAATAGTCATGGAAAATGTTTTGGTAATCGTGGACCAAAGAGATTTAACTCGTCAAAGAGGAACTGGCAAGATGGCAAGGGAAAGCAAGAAGACAAAGACGAAGGTTCTTCTAAAAAATTCCATTATAATAGATCAAAGAAAACTCATAGAGATTTGAGTAAGGTTAGATGCCACAAGTGCAAGAAGCATGGGCATTATGCGAATTCATGTCCCAATAATGAACAAACACACGAACAATCTAACCTAGTGGAAGAAGATGATGAGCCCACTCTACTGATGGCTGTTCATAATGAACAAGAAGACTATCAAGTTTTCTTGAATGAAAAACAAATTGAACCAAACCGATATGTGACTACCGATGAAAGTCTATGGTACTTGGACAATGGTGCAAGTAATCATATGATTGGTAATAAAGAAAATTTTTGAGAAATAAACGAAAAGATCTCTAGACAAGTTCATTTTGGTGATGGTTCGTATGTAGATATTAAAGGAAGTGGCTCAATCTTGTTGGAATGTAAAAATAAAGAACAAAGAATTGTTTCTAATGTCTATTACATTCCAAGTTTGAAAAGTAACATTCTCAGCCTAGGATAATTGACTGAAAATGGATGTAAAGTCCTATTGGAACGTCATTTGTTATTCCTATATAATCATAATCAGACTTTGCTTTTAAAAGTCCGACGTTCAAGGAACAGACTTTACAACATCAATTTAAAGATTGGTGTACTTGTGTGTCTATTGTCCAAACTAGATGAAGAAGCATGGCTATGGCATGCTCGTTTGGGTCATATGAATTTTGATGCTATAAAATCTATGACTCATAAAAATTTGGTTCAAGGAATTCCTCATATAAGTCATGCAAGTCAAATTTGTGATGTATGTCTATTGGGAAAGCACGCTAGAACTCCATTCCCAAACCAAGCCAAGTTCAAGTCACTCAAACCTTTAGACTTGGTTTATGGAGATCTTTGTGGTCCCATATCACCACCGACTCATTCTGGAAAGAAATATATCTTCTTACTTGTAGACGATTGTACTCGCTACATGTGGGTTTATTTCTTGAATTCTAAAGATCAAGCTTTTGAAACCTTTAGAGAATTCAAACAAATGGTGGAAAATGAAGTTGGAACCAAACTGAAAATGTTAAGAACCGATAGAGGTGGAGAATTCACATCTGGTGAATTTACTCATTTTGTAAAGAAAATGGTATTGCTAGACAACTTACAGCACCCTATTCACCACAACAGAATGGTGTGGTAGAACGTAGAAATGGAACTATCTTATCTACTACTCATAGCATAATGAAAGCTATGTTGATGCCTCAAAACTTTTGGGGTAAGGCTGTAAGGCATACCATATATGTGCTAAATAGAATTCCAACTAAAGCACTGACAAATGCTACACCTTTTGAAGCGTTAAAAGGTAGAAAACCTAACTTAAAACACTTAAGGGTTTTCGGGTGCGTAGCATATGCTAAGGTACCATCAAATCATCTAACTAAGTTAGATGATAGAAGTGTTAAAATGGTATACTTAGGAGTACATGAATGAAGTTGGAAGTGAAGAACCTGAATGGATAGACTTCATTATTAAGGAAAATTCAAATGAAATTCCTCAAGAAAACAAAGAACTAGAACCACATACTATGAAAGATGAGCATATAGGAGATGGTAACCTAGAATACCAAGACCCGTTATCTCCTAGTTCATCAAGTTCTCCTTTCACTCCTCCAACTTACACCTATGAACCTAATTCAGCAGAGACTGTTGAACATACATCAACTTCAGGAAGGTTAACTAGACCTTATGATCATACACCAATAAGAGGTTTTAAGCCTTTACAAAGTGTGTATGAAGAAGCCCCAGAAGTTGAAATTAATGAATCACTATTGGCTGAAGAGAAACCTCAGAACTATAAGGAGGCAGCCAAAGATAAGAAATGGATTGAAGCTATGCAGGCTGAAATGGATTCAATCAACAAGAATAATATTTGGATATTAACCAAGTTACCCGATAATCAAAAGGCAATTGGCCTAAAATGGGTATTCAAGAATAAGAGAGATGCAAACGGGAAAATAGTAAAGCATAAGGCTTGTCTGGTAGCCAAATGCTATGTACAGCAGCAAAGTATAGACTTTGATGAAGTCTTTGCTCCTGTAGCCCATATAGAAATAGTTCGCCTTATTCTGGACCTCGCAGCCTATAATGAATGGAAAGTACATCACCTTGATGTAAAAGCTGCTTTCTTGCATGGCGAACTTAAGGAAGAAGTCTATGTGTCACAACCTGAAGGGTTTGTGAAACCACAAGACATAAGGAAAGTCTACAAACTTTATAAAGCTTTGTATGGACTTAGACAAGCACCACGTGCATGGAATGTGAAATTAGATCATACGTTGAAATCACTTGGTTTCAAGAAATGCACTTTAGAACAAGCAGTCTATATAAGAAAAAGCAAAACTTCTATTTTGCTTGTTGGAGTCTATGTTGATGATCTCATAGTTACTGGAACTCCAAAGAAAGAAATAGACTTGTTCAAATTTCAAATGGAAGAGAAATTTAAGATAAGCGACTTAGGGTTACTAGCTTATTATCTTGGGATAGAAGTCACCCAATCTGGGGGTGATATATCTATTAAACAATCTGGTTACATTACTAAGATTCTGAAGAATGCTGGTATGTCAGATAGTAACGAAACCAAGATCCCAATGAACCCTGGCACATTGTTAACTAAAACCGAAGTTGGAAAATCGGTTGATCCCACTGAATATAGAAGTCTGATTGGTTGTCTAAGGTATCTACTTCACACCAGACCAGACTTGTCTTATTCAGTTGGTTTGCTTAGTAGGTTTATGCAAGAACCTAAAGAGCATCATCTTAAGGCCATTCATCAAGTTCTTCGTTATATCAAAGGAACAAAGGATTTTGGTATAACCTATAAGAGGAATGGTGGATGTAAGATAACAGGCTATAGTGATAGCAGTTATGGGGTTAGTACTGAGGAAGGAAAAGGCACTACAGGGTTAGTGTTCTATTTTGGAAACTCACCCATAACTTGGTGCACACAAAAGCAACAAACTGTGGCACTTTCTTCATGTGAATCTGAATTCATGGCTGCAACAACTGCAGCATATCAGGCGTTATGGCTTAAAAGATTACTCAGTGAACTCACTGGATGGAAAGAAGAAAAAATCACTATCTACGTTGACAACATATCCGCTATCGCTTTGATGAAGAACCCGGTGTTTCATGGAAGAAGCAAGCATATTGATACTCGTTATCATTTCATCAGAGAATGTGTAGAGAACGAGCATATCATTGTGGAACACATCAATGGAGAATTACAAAGGGCAGACATTCTGACAAAAGCATTGGCAAGGATCAATTTTGCTACAATGCGGGAATTACTCGGTGTTCAAGATTTACTTGTTCGTGATTAAGGGGGTGTATGTTAGTGTTAATCCCTCTCAAGTTAAAGTCTAAGGGTTATGTATGTAATTAGTCAAAGTATGTTTATTTAGTATTATAAATTATGTATGTTAAAGGGTCAAATTAGTACATATCAAAACTTGATATGTAACCACCGATGTATATAAATACATATCCATATCAATGGAAACTAATGTTGATTTGCAAGTTTTTCATTCTATTCTTCTTCATCTTTTGTTCTTGGGCAACAAATATATCTTTCTTTATCGTCATTACCACATACGTGGATGAATTAGACACTGCTAGCTCAGGATGAGCAGCATTCACTATCATCTGAAGAAATCCGGGGTATATAATGAACTTCTTCCCCACTATAACAATAACATTCTTCTACATCTCATAAAAGATTACCTTGGATATGCTGTATGGAAGATCATCAAATAGTGATACAAGCAGGGATCCGAAACCTACGCTGAGACTATCCATGCCCGCTTTGAGATTGCTAAGGCAACGGATCACCACATGAAATAAGTACTTCCAGAAGGGTGGAAGATACTTCTTCTCCAAAGATGGGCATCGGTGACTGTAACCCATACGGAACAAACAATCCTTAACTACAACGCCTTCTATCTTCACCGGTGCATGAGACTGATCTTCAAGTAGCAACACGCTTTGACTACCTCAGCAGTAATCACAACCCCCTTGCCTTTAACAGTGGCAGTAATATAGGGTTCTCCATCCTCATCGATCTCATTAGCAGCTGTGTGCCCAAACTGATCTATGACATCAGTATATATAGTAGGACTAGCAGATATAGCATGATGAATCCGGGATGTCTTAAGTCCCTCAATAAGTGATCTGAATAGAGCTTGTCTTCAGAGACATCACCAAGATAAGCTATCGTGTTATGGTTTTTGTGAAAACCATAGGCCTTTCCATCTGAAACATTAAACACTATGATCAGTACACAAAAAAAAATCAGAAAAATTTCAAACAAAAAAAAATTCCAACACTTAGAAAATTTTTTGAAATTTTGAACTTCTGGCGCGAAAACTCCAAGTTCTCACGCCAAAACTACAAGTCAAGTCTCATGCCACAAGTCAAGTTATCGCTTGAATTTGAATTTGACTAGAGGTCAACTTCTCGCGTGACAAGTCAAGTTTTCACGTCTGTTCATTTGCAGGGCACTTTTCGCAGGCAAAAAGTCTGTTGCACTTCAAATTTTCAATCTGTCAATTTCAAGGTGTTTTAGCCATTAAAACATGTTTCATAGGTGTCGATTAAGTCATTATTAAGGTTTATTGTGATTAATTTTTTCAATTTTAATGTGTTTTAAGTCTTTTAAGTTTCAGAAAGATTTCAAACACATTCAAATCGAAGTCATTAACGTCTATATACCTTAGCAAGTGGTTAAGAATCAATGGGCAATCACAATGAACAAAGTTTTCTATTTGGACAGAGTTTCAACATTTAGAATTTGAGAGTGAAATTTCAGAGTAAGTTTATGCGAATACTTAACTTTTCGCACACTGTACTTTATATAAGACTCTGACTTCTTGCGCGAGAAGTCAGTGTTCTCGCATGATGAACTTTTCACATGATGTGAACCTTTCACGCGAAAAGTTTATTTTTCTTTGAAAAATTATTATTATTATAATTATTTTTTAACTTTTTAACTTTCTATTGAATTTTAATGATCTTATTGAGCCTTTTGATATGTTATGAAAAAGATTATGTTTAACTAAGTGTTTACAATTATTCTAACACTCTTAATTTTGTAAAAGATATAGAAATGAAACAAGTAGAAAAACATATGAATACAAACAATATTGACTAATTATTTACTTAACTATTTTTGATAATTTTCAAGTACAAAATCATATTTCTTAGAAATCAATCATTACCATCATCCAGCTTTATTATAAATGGAACTGGTTATGTTGATTGTCAATATATTGCATCCAATTTAAACTTAGACTTCAAGTTTACTTAGACACATAAGCTGTGATTTTATCATGTTTTGATTAAATTATATGTCTTCAGTGTGTCCCATAATCAAAAATCCTGTAGAACCTTATCCAACTTCAAGACCCTTTTGAGATTTCAAGTCACCCCAATTTAACTTAAACCTTTCACTTCTGAACAACCTTTTTAGAAAAAAATTTCTAATATAATATCTATTATAAGCATAACTAGCCTGAGAAACGTTTCTGAACATAGAATATTAACAAGTTTTAGGACTTATTAACAGCCAGTCGGACATATGTTTTTGCCCTCGTAAGACATTTAGGACTTACATGCCAAGTCGGACTTACATACCCCATCTTTTGATTTTGCCTCCTGTGTCAAAACATATTCTCAAAAAGAAAAAATATTTATCATATAGTATGTATGTCTTTGACATATCTTTTATTAATGTGCTCATTGGCATCTTTTATTCCTATATGTCCTTTTTGGCTTTTTTTTGCTCATTTTGTTTGTTTTTCTATTTTGTATTTTGTTTTCATTTGTATATCTATTTTTGTATTTTGATTTTTACATATATATACAATATCTGAAAGAAACTGAATCAGAAAGTAACTGTTTTGAGTATGACCAGACTATAACTCTCAGTCTGTTTTAGCATGGAATCAGAGTTACCACAAAACCTTGAAGAGTTACCCACTTCAGTCATAGATAGTTACTTTCAGTGCATCACAAAACATAGTGCTTTTCATTCTTGAATGTCTAGCCTATCAATATATCAAACATAATCCAAGTCAGTTTCTTGTAAGCCTTAGGATGTAATGATTTAAAATCAAGAAATGTACTATCATTTCCTGTAAACTCTTGAAAATTTAATTTTCTCAATTTTTGTAAATCAAAATCTTTTTGTACTTTTTTTCAAACTATTTACTCCCCCTAAGAACAAAATCTCTTTTTTTTTTAGTACTCTCAAATTTTCTCCCCCTAAAATTGTGACTATCTAAATAGAAAATAACAATTTTAACCAAAAATAAAGAAAAATATTTTGTAAAGGGTGTAAGAATAAAAGTTAACCAAAGTTAATCCTGCCCAAAAATTTAACTAAAAAGTCAAATCTGGAATGATCAAACGCCTTAGTAAACAAATCAACAATGTTGTCATCTGTGGAAATTGATTCCAAATGGATAAGTTTGCGTTCAAAAAAGTCACGAATGAAATGCATGCGGATGTCAATGTGTTTTGTCTTTGAATGCTGGATTGGATTCTTCATAATATTTAAAACTGCAGTATTATCAGAAAAGATTTTAGTATCATAAATATTTAGTCCATAATCAAGGAGTTGTTGTTGAATCCAAACAAATTGTGAACAACAACTTGATGCAACCACATATTCAGCTTCTGCAGTTTGAAGTGGATATTGTCTACTGTTTCTTGCACTGCCATGAAATCAACCTATTGCCAAGAAGTTGACAACCGCCCATAGTAAATTTCCTATCCAAGTTACATCCTACATAATCACTGTCAGTGTAAGAAAACAAATTGAAATCAGAATTTTTAGGATACCAAAGGCCGAGTGTTGGTTGACCCTTGAGATACTTAAAAATCCTCTTGACAGCTTTCATATGAGATTCCTTTGGATTACTTTGATACCGTACACACTGAAAAACTGGAAACATGATGTCCGGTCTGCTTGTAGTGAGATACTTTAGGGATCCGATCATTGATCGATACATATGTTGATCAACATCTTCTCCCGTGAGATCTGGAGTCAAAGTAGGCCGAGAAGACATAGGAGTAGAAGCTGTCTTGGAGTCTTGGAATTTGTATTTATCCAGGATACTGTGAATATACTTTTCTTGATGTATCAGTATTCCCTTCTCATCTTGTTTAACTTGGATACCCAAGAAAAACATCATTTCTCCAAGAGAACTAATCTCAAATTTTTTCTTCATGACGGCTTCGAATTCCTTGCACAAATCATTAGATCCAAAGAAAATATCATCGACATAAACTTGAACAAGAATCAGATCATCGCCAGTCTTTCGTATGAATAAAGTTTGATCAATTGCACCTCGTGTATAACCATTTCCAAGCAAATGTTCAGGGAGAGTGGCATACCAAGCTTGAGGAGTTTGATGTAAACCCTAAAGTGCTTTGTCTAACTTGTAAACATAGTCAGGATGATTTGGATCTTCAAAACCCGATGGTTGACAAACATAGGTTTCTTCCTTCATTTCACCGAACAAGAATGCAGTTTTGACATTCATTTGATAAACTTTGAAGTTTTTGAATGAAGCATATGCCAGAAAAAATTCGTATAGCTTCTAGTCTTGCAACAGGAGCGTATACTTCTTCATAATCAAGCCATTCAATTTGATAAAATCCTTGTACAACAAGTCTGGCCTTGTTGCGGACAATCGCATATTTTTCATCCGTCTTTTTTTTGAAAATCCATTTCGTTCCGATTGGCAACTTACCCTTTGGTAATTCACACAGATGCCAAACATTCAGCTTTTTGAATTGCATCAGTTCGTCCTGCATGGCCTCTACCTAACTGTTTTCTTTTAATGCCATTTCAACATTTTTTGGCATTATTTGAGATAGAAAACATGAATATAAACATGTGTTTATAGCTCCTGATTGACTTCGAGTTTTGACGCCTTGTGATAATGGACCAATGATTGCATCTGTTGGATGGTTTCTATGAATTCTCAACTGTGGAATAGCATCTTCAGAGATAACATCATCTAAGTTAGATATGTCAAACTGGTTCATCAGTAGTGCTCCCTCCTTCAGGTTGATAAGTAATATTTTCTTCTTGATTATCATTGTTAACAGAAAGATCTTCAAATGGTACTTGAATTGTATCAATTGGATCAACTTAAGTAGAAGAGGAACTCTGATCTAAAACTTGTGGAGCTTGTTCAACAACTAGATCATCATGAGGTAAATCCATTTTAGAAACAGAAGCTGGAATAGCTGCAACACTTGAAGAATAAGAAGGTATATCTGAAGATATTCCTTTAACTTGAGAAAACGTAGATTCAATATTATCAGCAAAGATATCTTGAATTGAGGATGTTAAAGGTGGATCAGCTGTAGAAACAACAGATTTTCGATTAAATGTTTCAAATAAAGAAGCATAATCATAAACCCATGAAGGTGCAGAACCTGCATCTGTTTTGTTAGATTCGTGCCAATCAATATCAAATGACTCAATTATTTGTTTAGTTCTTTTATTATAAACACGATATGCTACTTTGTTGGCTGCATAACCAATAAAATAACAATCATCTGCTTTTTCATCAAATTTTGATTTATTATCAGATGTGTTTAACAAAGTACAACAACATTCAAAAGTTTTGAAATATTTGACTTTGGGTTTATGTTTGAAAAAGATTTCATAAGGAGTCATATTTTGTTGTTTATTAATTAAAACACGATTCTGTACATAAAATGCAGTGTTAACAGCTTCAGCCCAAAAGAATGAAGGTAATTTGGCTGCTAATAGCATAGTTCTAGCTGCTTCAATTAAGGTTCTGTTTCGTCTTTCAGCAACTCCATTTTGTTGTGGAGTTCCTGCAGAACTGTATTGTCTTGATATCCCCTTTGAATCACAGAACTCGTTCAAGATACGATTACAGAATTCGGTTCCATTATCACTGCGTATGCGTTTGACTGTTTTGTCCCTCTGATTTTCCACAAGAGTCATGAATTTCATCAGCAAATAAGGTGTTTCATCTTTGGTTGCTAAAAAGAAAACCCATGTAAATCTAGAAAAATCATCAGTAATAACCAAACAATATGCACGACATCCCAAACTCAAAAAATTTACAGGACCACATAAATCCATGTGTAGCAGTTAAAGAATAGAGTCACTTTGAGTATGAACAATTGATTTATGAGGAAGTTTATGTTGTTTGCCTTTAAAACATGACAGACAATGCTCTATTAGTTGAAATTCTTTCAAAGGTAGGCCAACAACATGATTTCCTCTAACCAGCTTGTTTATAGTTTTAACATTTACATGACCAAGATGACGATGCCATAACAATGTGTCGCTTTCCAAGGCTTTAGATAACAAACACGACGCAGTTACCAGTGAATGTGAACCATTCATATCAAGTAAATGCGTGTCTTTGTCTCTCGAGTTCTTAATAAAATCCATTCATCGGGAATTACAAAGCCAGGTTTTAATATAAGACATTCTTTATCAGTGAAATATGTTGAATACTTTTTGTCACAAATTTAAGAGACACTAAGCAAATTATGTATTAGTTTCTTTACAAAATTGACATCTTCAAAGCTTAGTACACCATTTGTCATTGTACCTTTCTTTGTAATCTTACCTCATTTGTCCCCCGCAAAGATAACATATCCTTCGTTGTATTGTTGTATGTTGTTTAACAGAGATATATTACCTGTCATGTGCCGTGAACAACCACTATCTACATGTCAAACACTGTTGATAGCTTGTCTTGGTTGTTCCTGCACAATTGGACAAATTTATTCATTTTTAGGAACCCAAGCCATGGTTGACTTGAGCTCTTTGTTTTCATCTAAATATGATACATTTTGCAATATCATATCTCTTTTGTCATCAAAAACATATTTTTCAGCAACAAAAGGCTCATGTGAATTGTTTTTAATTTTCCACCTTTGAACTTGTTTGTTTGGTAGTGTGGTGAAATTGTTATCATCAACTTGTATTGATTTTACTTTTGTCTTTATTTTGTTTATATCAATATTATTTTTAGCAAACACATTTGATTGTTTAAATTCCTTTTTAAATTTGTATTTACAAAGAAATATTTTCTATTGTTTGTAATTGAATTGTGAAATTTCTGTTTGCTTGTTAACTGATATTGATAACGACAATTTCTAGCCATGTGATTTGGCTTTCCACACACATAACAACAAATTTTATTATATGTAGTTGGCGCTCTTATGATTTGCACAAACTATTTTGGATAACTTCCATAGTTATCACAGAATCTGGCCTTAGTATGTCCTTGGCCTTTTGATTCTTTAATAGTCTCTCTTTCCTTTCTCTCATTTATGAATTGCTCGAGATGATTTTGGAGAAATTGAGGTATTGGTCCTAGCTTTTGGATTCATTATTGATGCTGATGTAGCAAGATTTTTGACTTTATCCTTATGAACCGTCTTTACTGAATTAGGAACAGTGTCTTTCAAACCTGTTCTACACACATCATGTTTCACAGTGTTAGCAATAATAGAAGATTTATTTTTAAAGAAACTAGCATTTGTTTCTTTAAAAATATGATCCTCATTATCAATGTTGCCTATAGAAACAAATTTGTTCTTGAAATTAGTTTTCAAGTCAGATATGGATAATGTGACACTTTTACTTTGTTTGTTTTTAAAGTTCATTTTTTATTTTCGTTTCTTATCCTTATTTGGAGTTTTTAGACAATCATTTGAATCAACAAAAACTTTCAATTTTTCATTTATCATAGATGATGAATTACAAGTCTGTTTTTCATTACAAATTTTATTTTCCAAAAATCCAATTCATTATCGCTTTCTTACTCTTCAACCAATCCTTCTATCTTCACACTTTCTGCAAAAGAATTGTCATTATTCATATTAATTTTAGTTTTTGTGACAGGGTCAACAGTCAGTAAAACATTGACTGGAGGTGTGAAGTCTGTTTTTGGTTGAAAACTTAAACCATAGATCTCTTCATCATGAGTTGCAATTGCTGAAGGCAATGTTAGCATAACCCACTTCACTTTTACCACCATTAATCTTTTATGTCATCTCTAACTTGATTATACCTTCAACCATGTTTGATGAAAGTTTGTTTTTTTCAACAACTAATTTAGCAGATATAAGTTCACTATTGATTTTGTTAATTTCTAAAGAAAATTCATCATTACGTTTTGTCAAATCTTTTATATTACATTCTTTATCATGAAGATTTAATTTTGATTGGTAAATAGATTTGTTTAAACCATCTATCTTTTCTTTAAAAAATTTCTCATCCGATTTATATTTACGAGCTTAATATTGAAGTTTTTCAACTTCTAATATCAGGTGTTCATTGTAAACTCTATATCTATTTAACTTTTCAATGCAAACATCTGAACAAAGATTAGAATGTACCTCTTCGGTTGCTTCTGATTTCTTTATCTCTTCAGGCACAACTTGTACCATGAAGGCCTTCAGAACTCTTGTTTCTTCTACTTTTGTTGCTGGAGTGATCTCAACAGCATTTTTCTTATCAGCACAAGCAGATGCTAGAGCAAGCTCAACAGCTTCAACAGATTCTTCAACTTGGACTGGAGTATTCTTAACAATCCTTTCTTTCATTTCAACTTTCTCTTTGACACTTTCAACCTTCTTTACCTCTACTTCCTTTTCTTTCTCAAAAACTCCTTCAAGCACATTTTCAAACACAAACTCAGCCAAAACATTCTCTTCAACACAATCTTCGTCACTCTGAATCTCTGCTATCAAAGTAGTGGATAGCTTCATATCAAGTATCTCTAACTGATCAGACCAGTCATACTCACCATCTGTCTGAGATACCAATGCTTTTTTATTGGATAAACTAGCTTGATCTTTCTTTGTTTCAATCTCCACTGTTACCATCTTTTTCTCATTGTCGGCTTGAACAGACCTTCCCTCAGTGCATTCTCTAGCAAAGTGACCGGGTTTGTAACAGTTGTAGCATCTCAAACTGGACTTATCAAACCCTATTTTTCTAGAGTTGTTCAGACCAAAAACTTTCCTCCTAGTTCTTCGTGCAAAATTCTTGGCACGATACACCACCATTGCCATCTGATACTTGATGTCATTTTCTTCTACATCATTTGGGTTGACTTGTTGCAGATCATCAACCATGATGTTGGGTGTATTGAGTCTGCCAGTAGAGAAAGCTTTATAGTTGTTCAAGAAAGAGGTAAATAGAGCAAGGTGCTCTTCTGCAATCTGGATAGTCTGTTTGCTGGGTTAGGAATTAACAACAAATGCTTGTGTACAGGTGGAGATGATTGACTTTAAGAATAGGATGGGATAAATGGTTGAATTTGAAGCATTGATTGATCCTTGACACCTTGATGACCTGGTGCTGCTTGTTGCTGTTGCTGACGCAACTGGGAATAGCTGACATAGTAATTCAGATTACTAGCCATTTTAGCATACAAAGCAGATGCTTCAGCTCCCATTGAATTGATATAATTGGCAGCCCTTTGTTTGTCATCCATGTCATAGGACTTGATGGTAGAAATTAGATCACTGAGGGACAAGGTGGACAGATCCTTGGTTCTTTTGATTGTAGTGCAGTTGTTGTTCCAGCTATATGGGAGTGAATTCAACAACTTCTTGTTCACTGCAATGTTTTCCAGTGTGATCCCTGCACTCTTCATCTTGGTTGTAAGCTTCACAAATCTAGACATTTGTGCCTCCAAGGGTTCACCCAGTATATGATTAAACATATTAAACTCTTGGTTTAACATATCTTTCCTGCTTTCCCTCATATCCTTATTTCCCATAATCTGTTCTTCCATGGCATCCCATAGATCCTTAGCCTTTGTAAAATCTTTAACCTTTCATGCTATCTCAGTAGTGAGTGCCATTGTGATGGCAGCATAAGCTTTATCATCAAGTCCCTCCTTTTTTATGTCATCCTCATCCCATAAATGCTCAGGTTTTGGAACCAAGTCACCTTTGTCATTTGTATACACCGGAATATATGGACCTTGCTTGATATATCTCATCATCCGGGGTTCAGTATACATAACATGGTTCTCAAACCTAAAGCCCAATCTGGGAAATCTTCTTCACTAAGTAGGCGAGGTGGCTTTGTGCTTGTACCAATCTCATTATCGAGATTCAAAGTGGCAGTTATATGCTTCAGATTAGCCATTTTTCTTACTTTGCAAATCAAATTTTTCACAAAATCCTCAAACTCAAAGTTCTCACACGAATGATCAACTTATCGTGCAAAATCTTCAAAGTTCTTGCGCAAACAGTGCAAACTTCTCGCGCGGAAACTTTAGTAACTGAATTTTGCGAAAATTGAAGGTTGTCGCGCGAATCGATTATGTTGTAACAAACTTTTAACCAATTCTTGCGAAATCTTCAACTTCTCGCGCGAAATGTATCTTTTCGCATGGAAAACAACTTTTCTCCTGAACAGTTCTCTTCGATTCTGAATGTTTCAGCCTTAATTTTTCACCAAATTGATTAAACTTTGATTAATTAAGTG
The DNA here is from genome assembly GCA_025506505.1 of Flaveria sonorensis. NCBI lineage: Eukaryota > Viridiplantae > Streptophyta > Magnoliopsida > Asterales > Asteraceae > Flaveria > Flaveria sonorensis. The sequence continues at coordinate 59,001,852 of CM046440.1, read as the reverse complement.
TTCAATTAGTGATTTAGGTTCAATTAAGATCCTAATTGTCTCTAATTGATTCAATTAATCTCGTTCTAAGCTCAAAAGGTCATCAAATCAACAAACACCAAGTTTAGCAGCTTTATCTTTTTCAAAATGATCAAAATCAGCAGAAGTTAAGCAGAAAACTTCAAATAACTATGAATACGATGCTCACGAACTCTTCAAAAACACTTCTTCAATCTTCAATCAATCGATCTAGAGCAACAAGGCTCTGATACTAATTGTAAGGATCAGTACAATACAATTAGATCGATCTCGTGATAAGAATGCGGAATGTAATCATCAAAGAAGATAAGATTGAATATAGAAATGAAGAACACATGAGTAAATAAACTTCACAATCTATTGATCTCTGATTTGATTACAAGTACAGTAAGTACAAATCAGGAAAGTGGAAAATCTCTCTATCAAAGTTCTACCTAATTACAAAGCTAAACTTCTATATATATACAAAAAGAAGTTCTCACGCGACTAGTATTTGTCGCGCGAGAAGCAGTTTTCGCGCGGTAACTCTAGGTTCTCGCATGGACTTGATCTTGATCATCATCTTGATTTTGATTTTCCGAGCCTCTAGGTTCAACCCCTACATATATTATCCTCATATCCTAAAATATGGAAAACTAGACTGTAAGGATTCAAGTGACAGTTTAATATTTGAAAGAAAGGGAATGAAAGAATCTCGGGTCAAGGCCCATAGGGGGAGCAAGGGAAGAAGAAATCTCATAATCAACCCTAATGCCCCTTAATTCCCCTTATTTGCAACTTCATATTCTTCACAAGCTAGAGAAACAAAGTAGGGGTTTAGAGATATAGAGAGAGAGCTAGCTTGGGAACTATCCATTGATTCACCATCCCATACTTAGATCGTTTATGGTAGATCACAAGAGAGAATGGAAGAAGAAACACATGGAAATCAAGTAAGAAATTATCCTCAGATTTGAATTTTTGTTAAAATAGGGGGTTTTTATTTAGAACTTTTACATTAAAACTTGGATTTTTACATGTTAATCCACCTAAAAACCATAGATCTAGCTTTATAGAGAAAACCAAATGAATTAGACATAAAAAGTTAGAAATTTAGGTTAAAATCGGCGATTTCCCGACGAACATTCATCGGTGACACTTCATTAAATTTGGCGACAATTGACAATTCGAGGTTAATGACAACAATAACCCCGAGGTCAGCCAATGATTGGTTGGTGACATTCACGACGGTGACACTCATAAGTGGCAACAGTTAGGTTATGCGACAGTAGGAAGTCCTAACACAAGTTAGCGGATAGTGCTCAGCTACATTGGTGACATTGCAAGTGACAGTGCCCAACAACACTGCCAGAACTACCAGTTTTAGTGACATTGACGGTGATAGTGCCCAACAACATTGTCGATGACGCTGGTCAGTTTTGATAGTTTCATGTGTTAACTTTCATGCAGATCGTGAAATGACTGTTCTAGCATAGATCAATTAGGTAAAAAATACTTATCGACAATCAAGTGGGTTTTAGATGTCCTTTTTATGTAGATTACTATGATTTGGGATGGTGTGCATACTTGTCAAGATCTAATATAAATGTTATGGTAGTGAATGTTATGACAATTAAAATATGGTTTGAAAAGTTATCAATAATAAAGAACATTTTGTAAAAGTAAAGACAAAGAATGTATGGTTCATGAAAAGTTAATGAACGTTTGTGAAATAGTTCATGTTTTTTATGAAAGGAGGAAACGTGAAAGTTAATAAATTTATTGCATTGTCTAAATATGTGAGGGGAAAGTTATGGTTTCCACAACAAAAAATGTTATGCTTTAACTTGATGGTACGGTTCATTTCGAGATAAACTGGTAGAGAGTTCATTTGGGATGAACATTGGCATTTTCTATACAAGAGCCTTGGTGGCTTGACAAATTTTGTAGAACCGGTAGCAAGAGAAAGTGATGAGGATTGATTCGGTGTTAACGTGACCCCATTAGTAGAGTGTTTCACCATGGCCAAAATTCGTGAAAGAAAAAGAATAGAGTGCTTCAATATAACCAACTGCCATGTGAGCATAATAGTAAAGCCTAGTCAAACTTGGAATTCTTTTGAGGCAATTGTAGAGATGGAATTGATGGACAGAGTTAGACACAAATTTCATAACTAAAAATTATGGTAGACAACGCTACATGTATTTAAACAAGCTTTCGTAATGAATGAATAATTCTGCTGTTTTGGATGCATTTAAATTTTATGAGTAAATCTAATAAGTGAGCACTCCTAAGTTTGAGGCCTTACAATTAGGTATCATGATGCTTCGATCCACTTGGGGTTGTGAGCAAAAAGATTAAACCGACATAGCTGTAGGAGAGGTTGTAAATGGGCACTTGCAATCCTTTGAACCTTCCATATAAAGTTCAGATACTCAACAGACCTTTTCATTCATCACAACCTTGTGTCATTAACTTGAGCCAATAAACTTATACTAATCAAATCAATATAAGGTCCTATAAGAATGATATCTCTCGTAATTATTCAAAATGATTGCAAATGAGCGCTTGACATCCTTTGATTGTGGCACAAGCTTAGATCTTCCCTTATTCTGGCTTAAATAACATTCATTCATCGTAGCCTTGAATTTAAGAACACGATCAAAGAAAGTAATCCATCAATAAGGAAAACAACACACATAACAAGCTATTCAAAAGAGAATAATATTTATTTTGAGAAGCACTGACACCCGACTGTAAATCATGGCCTGAGAGAGGCATAACCACCTTAGAAATCCTAAAATGGAACGGGCACGAAACCTTAAAAATGGATCAGCTAGAAATACAGATAGAAACGAAGTAAGCCGATGAACGACGTTAGAAACCTTATAATACTTAGAAACAAAGAGAGAAAATAGATCGATTAAATTTAAATATGAGAGAGAAAGCTAGTAATCCGATGGACTGCGTTGATGAGAAGACTAAATGTCACAAATCATCCACATGCACCTCGCTATCGTACGAACACTGTTCAGGTCATCATTTCCTTTTTTGTTCTCTCTCTAAAATTGAAAATCCCAAAATATGACATCCGGAAATTTCAGCTCACTTTTCGATCAACGCGAACATTGTTTTCTAATCATTCAATGCTGTCTACTTAAATGCGTCATTTATTGCACAAACATTCATGAATTTTTATGTAGATGTTAATTCAGAGAATTGACAAATCGCACACGCTATGTCCCTGAACTTGGCGATTTGTCAAACTATTTTTCAAACAATCATAATTGGTGGTGAAATTATGTGTTTTATGATTATTTGATTACATCTTTAGCTTAATTGTGAAAATTATGAATTTTCTTGTATTTACATGTTTTCATGTATTTTCGGCTTTTAAAGCTTAATTATTATAAAAATGAAATTTTAAACTAGCAAAATAAATATTCTTTCATGTTATTAATATTTTTTTGATACTATATAAGCATTTGGTGGTTTTAGAGTAAAAATAGTTCAATCGCGTAACGTTAAACGACGGGGTCTTTCTTCTAAAAAAAGTATAAAACCCAACCTCCCAACTCTACAACCCTAATCCTAATTTTCAGCCACCCCCTCTATATTTTGCGCAAACCAAGAACACACACACATGCCGCTTTGATTCTTACATCTAGAGTTGGAATTTGGACATTTCCTGCATCAAAACACTTTTAGCACGCGATTCCTTTCATCAACATGTAAGTATTTTGTTTAATTTCATACTTCTTTATTATCATGACGTACATAAACCCCAGATATCCACACTCAAATCAAAACTTGAAATTGACTGAAATTGATGATTGATTATGTGTTAGTATTCAATATAATGATGTTTGTACGGATTGGTTTGGTATAATTATGTCATTTTGATTAAAAATCAAGATTTAATTATAATAAAAACTTTAATTTGGAGCTTTAGTAGAAATTGTATGATTTTGATGAAATTGAATTGAATTGACGGTTCTAGGAAGTTAGTTGATACTAGCGGATGAAAATTCATGTTTTGAACTTTTTTATTTGGCTCGATTTTCAAGTACTTTCCAGTAAAGAAAACTTTTGGGTAACTTGATTTATAGATGATGATTTATACAAGTTTGTTAAGATATGATAATTGTTATATGATGTTTAGAACATAAGAATGGATTAAGAATAGTTGAATTTTGAAAATAGCTTCGAATGAGCATGCTTGCTAGTTATGAAAAGTTTTGCAACATGATGTGATGAATGTTGAATATGATATGTGTAGAATATGATATGATGATGTGATTGGTGTTGGAGTGGTCATAGGAGCATGTTAGGAGATTGTGGATGAAATTTATGCAACTTGTGTTCTTATGTTATAAATTAAAAAACTTTGAGCATGATGAAGTTTTTAGGTTATGTTAACATGTTATGGATAATTGTTGGGTGTGTTACATGTATAGTTAATATGCTTGTTATGATGTGATTCATAGTTTTGAAAATTGATTACATACATGCAATGATGTCATACTTTCTAAAAATAGAAACTTTTAAAAAAATAGATTTTCAACATGAAACATTATGTGAATAATTATTTAAACTATTTGAGAATAACTAAACATGTTTCCACTTACTTGAATCAACGGGTTGTCGGGTCAGTCAGATCAACCTTGGTTAATAAAAATCAACTTTGTCAAACTTGTTAGACATTTCTAGAACACACTAATAGTTTATGTTGCTTGGATACAACGGGGTTCATTTGAACATTATGTGCGCACACTTACGGACCTACATTTGTTAGGTAACGATTGGCTTTCAGCTTATACACTTCATGTTTTTCCTGCCCGTTCTAAGGTGAGCCTTCACGGTCTCACTTCTACTTACTTTCCTTTTTGGGAGAGAAGCATGAAAACTATTTTTATTTATCTGGTTTTAGTATTATTGATATATCGCCTGTTACTGTAGTGCAAACATTATTACACAAGTCCTTACATTCTTGAACCGTTAGTATTGAACTAGCGAGGTAATTGTCACACCCTCAAAATCCACGAGGCGAGTGAACAAACCAAGATCTCAGTCATTAGTTACTCAAAACGACTCTACATGCAACAATTAAACAAATCTGAGTTTAAAACTTTAAAATATTTTCGGAAGCGTTTTGTAAATAACCCAAACACAAGGTACTAAAGGTAAACTGCGCAAAACACGCGCCCAAACCAAAGTACGAAAGTAAATGCTAAATTAAAAGTAAACAATGTTTGAATAAAACATGCTTGATACGTGCGTGCTCCTATGGGCAGCTGCTAGAAACGACCTAAGAAAAGCATACTAAAAGTGTCAACACGATGGTTGGTGAGTTTAAGAGTTTGCGTTAATCATAAATCAGTATAGTTGTAAAACATAAGAAGTGCATTGAAATAGATAGCTAGTCTATATTCATAAGTAGTAGCCATAGTGATTTCGCGATCGAAGCTGACTGTGTTCGTTGTTTGCCTCCCGTCATGACATACCAGGTCATGATGCTGTTAGTAGTTTAAGACAATATTGCACCCATTTGACCTCGAGTCGCACAAGTGGGGCTTGTCAGACCTAGTAGTACTACCCAATATTTCCCGCTATATACCAATATTAACGAGTACGCTATCTCCCCTAAAAGATAGTGTATAAGAAAGTGGGGCATGAAATCACCTGGTGTGCAAACGAACGATAATAAAAGCTAACAGTGAGTGGAAAGACAACCTTCAGAGGTTACCTAGAACACGCAAGTACATAAGTACGTGTACACAGAATATTTAGCAACCCTAAGTGCTCAATAAACACATTAACCCAAGGTTTTGGAAAACAAGACTCATTAGACCCAGTTGACCCGTTTGACCCGTTGGTGACATGTCAAATTAAGTTCTTGTTTGATCAAACATAACAACCAATAATTCAACAAACCATTCCAAATTACTATGCAAGTTATTCTCTTAAGCCACATTGTAACACGTAAGGCTTATCATGTTTTTCATGCTAAATCAGGTTATTATACAACGCACGTAATCCAATTCATCATACAACACAGATTCTAATTTAGATTCCTATACAATACACATTGGGTTTAGTCACTCACAACGTGCCATGTGAAGCCACTCACGGCTACACACCTTAAAGCCTGCCAATCCTACAAAGTAGGGGCCTCAGATTCGTACGCGTGTATGATACCCATCATCAATATTCCACATGTAATTCATACAAGCAAAACATTAGCCTTATAATAATCAATAATGACAATTCATCATAGAACGTAACATGTATACTTGCACATTTTCCAAGAAAGCTCGTATGTTCCCATAGTTACACCAACTAATCATACGACCCAATCAGTACAATACGACACATTAAACATCATCCAGAACCATTCTAACATGATCCTAATATCATAAACAAGTCTAACTCATAATATTCAAAGATCTTCAAAATTAAAGTTTCCCTTTTGGGAAAGTAATATCCCAAAATCAATCTAGCAACCAATTCATTCATGAATTCATCAACATCATGCCTAATCAAGTCCATAACTATCATCTAGACATGACCAACATCATCAAATCATCATAATTCTAAAATCTCATATCCAAAAGTTTCTACTTATAGCAAGGTATGAACTACATGATCAATTCATGGATTTCTTGCATAATTATCATAATCCAACATTCATACAACATCATTATCATCATAACATCATCAATCCATCATCAATTCATCAAGTGCATGCACAAAAGTTACTATCATTAGTAAGGTATGATCAACGCATCAAAACCATGAATTACTTGCATAATCCACGTAAACTAACATCATTACAATCTAACTAACATCATAAAATCATCAAACAACACAAAATTCGACATTCATCGTCAAATTCGAACTAGGGTTCGGCCATAATCAAAATCCATGAAAAACTAATAAAATCTAACCTTTAATCGCGTAATGTTCAAGAATTAATGCTTGCTACATGTTATAATCACTTGGAACACACTAAAATCGATGCTTGATGCTTGTTCTTGGTCGAAAATAGCAAGGGGAGAGGGAGAGGGAGGTTCGGCCGAATGGGGGGGTTTGGGGGCTAGGGTTTGCTTAATTTTGGTAATATTAAGTTAAATGTTAATTACAAAATAAACCCTCCTTAATAACCTTTTGTAAAAGTTAATCTTTTTAGCATTTTTAACAACTTTAACTACAAAATACAAGTATTTTTAACCAACAATATTAATCATATATATTTTCCACTAATCACACAACACATGAAATAAATAAAATACGTTGGCACGTTACAAGGTAACATTCACAAATAATACTTAAAATTCATGAAGCACATAACCACGAATTAATAATCAATATTATTAATCAAGTTATTATCAGATAATCATTGTTAATTATTATTAAGTCACCAACATTCAACGACAACTAGTGTGTGCTCACGACACGTGTATGCAAGACCTAACGGAACTAACGGAGTTTGGTAACGGAAAATTACCGGATGTCACATTATCCCCATGTTGAAAGAATTTTCGTCCGGAAAATTGCGTTACATGGTTGTGTTACATCACTAGTCTACTGCATTGGCACAAAGAAATCGAGTGAGTTTCGGGTGGGTTGTCACATCATCCCCATGTTGAAAGAAATTTCGTCTCGAAATTTAATCAATATCTTCGCCGGATGGCATCGTCGTTTCGAACAAATGAGGATACTTGAGCTTCATCTGATCCTCACGTTCCCACGTGAACTCCGTTCCACGTTTTGAGTTCCTACGAACTTTGACTATGGGTATTTTGCTTTGCTTAAGAGTTTTGACCTCTCGGTCCATCACCTTAACTGGTTCTTCAATGAACCGTAGTTGCTCATCTACTTGCACTTCCTCCAGTGGTACAACCATCGTCTAGTCAGATAAGCACTTTTTTAGATTTGAGACTTGAAATACATTGTGATTTCCACTCAACGAGTCAGGTAGATCTAATCGATACGCAGCTGGACCTATTCTTTCCAGAATCTCAAATGGCCCAACGTATCTCGGATTTAGCTTTCCTCTTTTACCAAATCGAACCACGTCCTTCCACGATGAGACTTTCAGTAAAACTTTATCGCCGACCTGGAACTCCAGAGGTTTCCGTCGCTAGTCTGCATAACTTTTCTGTCAGTCACGTGCTGCAGCCATATGGTTCCTTATTTGTACGATCTTCTTAGTAGTCTCGTGCACCAACTCGGGACCTGTTAGCTGACTATCACCAATTTCCGCCTAACAAACCGGTGATCTACACTTTCGCCCATACAACGCCTCAAATGGTGCCCCCTTAATGCTGGTGTGATAACTATTGTTGTAAGAAAATTCCACCAATGGTAGGTGAGCTTCCTAGTTATTCCCAAAGTCAATCACACAAGCACGTAGCATGTCCTCCAATGTCTGAATACTACGCTCACTCTGCCCATCTGTTTGTGGATGATAAGCAGTACTCATGTCTAGACGTGTACCCAGAGATTTCTGTAACGACTGCCAGAAATATGATGTGAAACGAGCATCGCGATCAGAAATAATTGAGATCGGTACACCATGTCTCGAAACTATCTCCTTCGGATAAATTCAAGTTAACTTGTCCATTTTATCCGTTTCCTTGATCGCCAAGAAGTGTGAAGACTTAGTCAATATCTACGATCACCCATATCGTGTCACAACCAGTAGGTGTCCGGGGTAATTTGGTAATGAAGTCCATAGAAATCTGTTCCCACTTCCACATAGGAATCTCAGGTTGTTGTAGTAACCCAGATGGCTTCTGATATTCCACTTTAACTTTCGAACAGGTCAGGCACTTGCCGACATACGTAGCTACGTCTGCTTTCATATTAGGCCACCAATAGTGCGCCTTCAGGTCATGATACATTTTGTCTAAACCAGGATGTATAGATTACTTAGACTTGTGAGCCTCACTCATAACCAAGTCCTTTAGGTTTCCATACAAAGGTACCCAAAGTCTGTCCATAAAATAACGAATTCCATCTCTTTCACTTCAAACTATTTGTCCATTCCCGTAAAGATTCAGACCCAATGTTTTTTTGTTTTCAAGGCTTCTGTCTGAGCTTCTCGTATTTGTTCAGGCAAGTGAGTGCTAATCTTAAGCTGCAAAGTTCGCACTCATCGGGGCTTTGCAATTTCCTTTCTACTCAACGCGTCCGCGACCACATTTGCCTTTCCTAGGTGATATTTGATAGCGCAATCATAATCGTTCAACATTTCCACCTAGCGTCTTTGCCTCATGTTCAACTCCTTCTGCTCAAAGATATGCTGAAGACTCTTGTGATCGGTGTAAATTGTGCACTTGGTACCGTACAAGTAATGTCTCCAGATCTTTAAGGCAAAAACTACAGCACCCAGTTCCAAATCATGGGTGGTGTAATTCTTCTCATGTACTTTTAGTTGTCTCGAAGCATAGGCTATAACCTTTTCACGTTGAATCAAGACATAACCAAGTCCTTGGATAGAAGCATCATAATAGACCACAAAGTCATCACTTCCCTCTGGTAATGCCAATATCGGTGCGCTACATAGTTTCTGTTTCAACAGCTGAAAACCAGATTCCTAACTATCACCCCATTTATACGTTGTCCCTTTATGAGTCAAGGCTGTAAGAGGTTGAGCGATCTTAGAAAATCCTTCAATAAAACGTCAGTAATATCCTGCCAGTCCAAGAAACTGTAGTATCTCACTGGGCGTCTTGGGAACCGACCAATTCTTTATTGCCTCAATCTTTACTGGATCAACATGTATTCCTTTCTCGTTAACAATATAACCCAGAAATTGTACTTCACGTATCCAGAAATCACACTTGGAAAACTTGGCGTACAGTTGCCCCTTTCTAAGTAATTCCAAGATTAGACGTAAGTGCCTTTCATGTTCTTCCTTGGTCCTTAATAGATCAATATGTCATCGATGAACACAATAACAAATAGATCAAGATGGGGTTTGCACACACGATTCATGAGGTCCATGAATACTGCTGGTGCATTTGTCAACCCAAATGGCATGACCAAGAAATCATAATGACCATAACATGTACGGAATGCTATCTTCGATATGTCTTCCTCTCGAACTCTCAGTTGATGATAACCATACCTCAAATCAATCTATGCATGTTATTCTCTTAAGCCACATTGTAACACGTAAGGCTTATCATGTTTTTCATGCTAAATCAGGTTATCATACAACGCACGTAATCCAATTCATCATACAACACAGATTCTAATTTAGATTCCTATACAATACACATTGGGTTTAGTCACTCACAACATGCCATGTGAAGCCACTCACGGCTACACACCTTAAAGCCTGCCAATCCTACAAAGTAGGGCCTCAGATTCGTACGCGTGTATGATACCCATCATCAATATTCCACATGTAATTCATACAAGCAAAACATTAGCCTTATAATAATCAATAATGACAATTCATCATAGAACGTAACATGTATACTTGCACATTTTCCAAGAAAGCTCGTATGTTCCCATAGTTACACCAACTAATCATACGACCCAATCAGTACAATACGACACATTAAACATCATCCAGAACCATTCTAACATGATCCTAATATCATAAACAAGTCTAACTCATAATATTCAAAGATCTTCAAAATTAAAGTTTCCCTTTTGGGAAAGTAATATCCCAAAATCAATCTAGCAACCAATTCATTCATGAATTCATCAACATAATGCCTAATCAAGTCCATGACTATCATCTAGACATGACCAACATCATAAAATCATTATAATTCACAAATCTCATATCCAAAAGTTTCTACTTATAGCAAGGTATGAACTACATGATCAATTCATGTATTTCTTGCATAATTATCATAATCCAACATTCATACAACATTATTATCATCATAACATCATCAATCCATCATCAATTCATCAAGTTCATGCACAAAAGTTACTATTATTAGTAAGGTATGATCAACGCATCAAAACCATGAATTACTTGTATAATCTACGTAAACTAACATCAATACAATCTAACTAACATCATAAAATCATCAAACAACAAAAAATTCGACATTCATCATCAAATTCGAACTAGGGTTCGGCCATAATCAAAAATCCATGAAAAACCAATAAAATCTAACCTTTAATCGTGTAATGATCAAGAATTGATGCTTGCTACACGTTGTAATCACTTAGAACACACTAAAATCGATGCTTGATGCTTGTTCTTGTTCGAAAATCGCAAGGGGAAAGGGAGAGGGAGAGGGAGGTTCGGCCGAATGGGGGGGGTTTGGGGGCTAGGGTTTGCTTAATTTTGGTAATATTAAGTTAAATGATAATTACAAAATAAACCCTCCTTAATCACCTTTTGTAAAAGTTAATCTTTTTAGCATTTTTAACAAATTTAACTACAAAATACAAGTATTTTTAACCAACAATATTAATCATATATATTTTTCACTAATCACACAACACATGAAATAAATATAACACGTTGGCACATTACAATGTAACATTCACAAATAATACTTAAAATTCATGAAGCACATAACCACAAATTAATAATCATTAATCAAGTTATTATCAGATAATCATTGTTAATTATTATTAAGTCACCAACGTTCAACGACAACTAGTGTGTGCTCACGACACGTGTATGCAAGACTAACGGAACTAACGGAGTTTGGTAACGGAAAATTACCAGATGTCACAGTAATTTTGAGTAGCACTACTGGGTTTGACAAACCCCACCCGCATTAGTTGGAGTAACTCAACCGGAGGTGAAACGAGTGTTTAATTGAGCTGGAAAATTGTCATTGTCCTGTGATAAGACGTGGTGGAAGGCAAAACAACTCACAAATAGTTAGTTTTGGTTTTGAAACACTAAGTAACTTGACATATAGGCTAGCTACCTGTGATATACCTTTGTTTACTTTTACCTTGCAAACGCTCAAACATATTATTTGATTAACACGTATGAACTCCCAACCTTGTGTTGACACACTTTGGCATGTCTTCTCAGATCACCAATACGCTTAAGGCCAGGGTTTCATATCTGAGTTCCATGCATCATCTATACTGTTTGAAAACAAATTCTTTACATTTACCACTTTTCATTGCGCGTCTTGTTTTGTGCATTTATTACTCATGGTTTGGCAAACGTTTATGCTTCCGTATTGATTACATTAAAAACTATGTTTTACTCTGATTTAAGGTCAATCGCTTATTTTAAATCATATGTAGTGTTGTTTGATACAACTGTGTCTAAGATCCTGTTCTGTCACGCGCCTCGTGGTAGAACTTCGTCGGTGGATTTTAAGAGTGTGATACAAAATATAACCACTAATCATGGACGAAGCAGAAAGACACGCATCCTTTTCTTCTATACAATTAAAAACCTCAATATGTAATTAAAGATCACAGATGAATGAGAAAGGCACGCGTCAAATATCATGCTCATTTAAAAAATTAGCAATATAAGAGGCCAAGTATGAAAACAAACAAAAGTGAACTGTAACAACAAAGTTGTATTTTAGTATTAATAGGTTGCGTTCAACCCATTTAAATTGGATGATCCATTAGCTTGTTTACCCTATATATTTCAACCCATCAAATCGATTAACATTGATTATAACTTAATTACCCTAACTCATTCAACATATATACATAAATGATTAAACGTGTCATATTCAGATTACATAATTTTAAGTGTGTGGATATTAGTGTTGTTACTTTTGACAAGTAATAAAAATATGAATTTTGTCCAGTTAGAGTTCAACATTGTAGCTAACAACATGTTAAACCAAAACCCATCAACCTTATAGGACTGTACCCCTACTTAAATATATTTATGTAATTAAACACGTAATTTAAACACATTACTCATTATATCAAATTAACACCATTGTAATTAAATATTATTTGTTGCTATAAAATATGATCTATTATAATCTATTTAGGGATGAAAGATGAACCCAAATCTAATGGAAAAGTTATCCGAAACACTCAGATAGCGCTATTTGTAAAGCTTGTGATTCATGGCTTACTCGATAATAGCTTGCTTGAAATTGGCTGGTTCATTAACGAGCAGACCCCTAGCCCAAAATAGAAGCTCGTCGGTTGTGCTTGGTTCGGTTTATAAATGACTCGAACCAAAGCCCACCTTGGCTCAACTTTTTATAGCCTTACACTTAAGATGGGAATTCACATATGGATCAAGCATGAAATTTATTTTAAATAAATTTTAGGTTTAGGATATGTATGATACTAGGTGATAGGAGCTTGATTTTTTAAATATGCTTAACCTCATAAGAATCTTTCTAATCTAACAAAAAAAAAATCAATGTGGACATTTGACAGCATCATAATTTTCCTCAACATAATTTTCTTGCTTTTGTCTCTTATTAAATAATTACATTAATTACTTATAAATATTATTTAATCTTTTTAGATTAATTATATTTTTAATAAACTAAAAAAGAGATCTTTTATTAATGTTATTTCTTTAGAAATAAATTTTATAAAATTAAAAAAAATTAAACTTTTTTAAAATTACGAAATATTTTAAAATCAATGTCTTTATAAAAGTAAAATATTTGTAAACCAAAATTAATTAAAATTGGAAGATATTATAAGAAAATTTTTAAAAATGATACTTTTTTTAAAAAACGGTTTATTTTGAAACAAAATGTTTATTATTTTTTTGAAAAAAACAAAATAGTTTAAAAAATTAAGGTCATTGGTTTATTAGTTGTGGTATTTACTCATACGTAATTTCAATCATATCTTATCTTAAAATATTATTTTATAATTAATAAACTTTTACTATATTTAATATTTTATTTATTCAACCTGTGTAATACACATGTTTATTAAATTTAGTCAATAATATATTAGTATAATGTATAATAACTGGTATGTTATAAGAAATATAATAAATGGCATATTGAAGTTAATAAATACTTTAAATTTTGTACACATAAAATTATAGTCATATATTTTATCTTTAACACTAGTATGTGAGACCCGGGAATGTGGTGAGAGTATAAAAAATTGTAAGACTCCGTATCTTTCGATTATTCTCCTTTATTATGCTAACATATGCTTTAAAAACAATATTATCGATCGGCTGATGCAACCGATTAGAAGAAGAACCGTCCGATTAGAAGAAAAACCATCGGTACATCCAGTTCAAAAACCAAAAAATAATTTCACCAATTTGATTTCATGTTTAATAGCATATGAAGGGAATGTGTGTGAACAAAGCTCCTCTTTTAACTGTTAATTTGCAAATGGATCCTTATATAGGATTGAGTGCTATTTTTGTTTTTCTACACAACCAATATAGGATAGGAACATTTTTTATAGTTTTGGTTTAGAAACAAGAAAAACATAGTATAGATTTATGCATCAACACTTGTATGAAATTAAACAACATATATCTTAACCGTCTTAACTTTTGAAGAATAGTGTGCGAGACCCGCACGGTACGTCAGGGTATAAAGGTTTGTAGCACTTCATACCTTTGTTTAATCCTCCTCCCTTATTACACTAACCAGTTATTTAAAAGCCGAATTAGACCGGCCGGTTCAACCAATTTAACCAAGATCCACCGGTACTCTCGCTTCAAAATCCAAAAAGTCTTTTATGGGTTTGGTTTTACGTTTAATGGCATAGAAGAAGGCACGCACGTGAAACACAACTCCTCTTTTATTTATGAGCAAAGGAGTCATGGTACTGCTTTGGTCTTTCTACACAATCTTTCTACACAACCGATGTGAGATGAAAATATTTTTATAGTTTTGGTTTGGGATAAATTATAAATGTACTATAGATTTATGCATCAATACTTATAATCCTTAGATCTTATGAGTCTTAAATTTTGGAGAAAATTAACAAGTTGCTAATCTCAAATGACCAGTTTAACTAAATCGCTAGTGCCACTGGTACGATACATACCCACTATGACTAATAACAATAAAGTTGACTCTTTACAACCTACTGTACCCTAAATTTGACCCATACATACCTAGTATGACTAATAACAAAAAGTATGACTCATTAAGACCCGTTATATTTACCTTATATCACATCATTGTTGCTGGAAAGCTCTACTAGAAGAGACTAAACAAACCTCATCACGAGTCCCGAATGCATATGAATTACCGGCACTTGGCGTTGACACCGTCACCCTCTACACGACGCACGGGCCAACAATATCATTAGGTGTAATATCCGGCCCCTCTTACCACCAATATTGTCTGCTTTTCCCATGAGTAGCTCAAGGATTTGCTTTTTGTTGCCCGGGTAAAAACTTCCCAGAGATGTCACCCATACCTGGATTGCTGTCACATGAGCACGCTTAACTGTGAAGTTCTCCTCTCATCTACAGCCAATACGCCCAAAACCTGTTGGTGATATTAGAGGCAGGACATTCCTTATAAACCAGGAATCTCTCCTGCCCAAATTTGTAACACCCTAGGCAAATCCACATCGACCGTGGACAGGAGAGATTCCTTGTTCATAAGGAATGTCCTGCCTCTAATATCACCAACGTCACTACAAGAAATCTTCACAGTAGCAACGACACTATTAGCGGTGACAATCAATAGAGGCAAACCATTAGTATTGCTTCAGATCCGTTTCACGTGTACTAACCTAGATCTGGCCGTTCATAAGAAACAAGATCTAACAGTGAGCATTTGATCGTACACATAGGTCAATAGCGGCGACACCAATAGCGGCGATTTGTCGCCCCTATTGCTTCAGATCCTTAATATCCAGATCAGTTTCCCTTCACAACTCCACACCATCGTCGCTTGCCCCATACAGCCAATTTCCGGCCCATTTCTACCACTCCATCGTCGTCACTTAACACCCTACGGTCGCTGGAGTTGCTCCCCAACACCCCACCATCACCACCTTACGGACCGACTCCCCGACAACCCACCGTCACCATCTCGCCGTCGGCACCTCCCACCACTCCACCAGAGCCGCCTCCCGTCTACCGAAGTCACCACCACTGCCACCTCTAAATGTCGGTTGTAGTTGCTTGAGGTAATTTTTCTAGCTTTATGTTCTTTTATTTGTTTTTCAAACACCAACTTAGTTGCTTGAGTCCCCAAAATAGGCTCCCACCACTTCACCGGAGCCGGCTCTCGTCTGCCAGAAGGCACTACCACCACCACCTCTAGTTTCTTGAGTTTAAGGTGAGTTTTTTTTGTTTGTTGTTCAAATACCAACTTGTTAAAGATGAGATAGATGTATTTATGTTTTTTGTAATTGTGTATTTTGTAGGTTTGAACTAAATGTATTTATGAGATAACATATAATATATGCTAAAGTTTATGCTTAGTTGATGAATGTGTTTATGTATTTTGTAGGTTAGAACTAAATGGAATTGGGTATTTTGTTATTTAGTTGATTAAAAATTAATTGGGTATTTGGTGTTTGGTAAACTACTTGTCTAAATTGTTTAGATGGTGTTATTTAGTTTGTTGAAAATTAATTGAAAATTGTTTAGATATCTTTTAAGGTAATTGAGATATTTAGTGATTAATTAGAAGCTAATTTGCGTGATTCTTGTCGATTAAGTTTCAATTTGTATTATATACATTTTTAAAATTGTTTATTCTATTGTTGTTATTTATATGATCCAAATAACATTTCACTATTATAGGTTTAAACTCTAATTTATCGGAAACAAAAATAGTATGCTATAATGAACAAGAATAAAAAATTACTAAGAAAACCAAAAGAAACATGACATTATTTGAACAAATTGTAATAATGTTTCAATTTGTTCAAACAATGTCACATTTCATTTGATTTTTATAGTAATTCCTTATTGTTATGCATTATGAGCTTTTAGGTTTCTTTACTTCATTCTAATCATCACAAACTTATAAATACCCATCCGAAATTGATTTAGTAATTAATTTCGGGTTGTCCCCGTTTTGAGACTACTTTTTAAATATTTTATCTCATTTAGGATATGAATGTGTATTACATGATTCTTTGTTTAAGAAAAATTGGTTGTTATTTTCTTATTGCTCCTCAAGTATATATTTTTATATATAGATATACTTGGGAGCTAAGAGAAAATGCTGCCGAATTTTTTTTAAACAAACAATTATGTAATACACGTTCATATATGAGATAAGGTATTCAAAAAATAGGTATAGCGGCCTACCTTTTTGAATTCTTAATCCGTTGGCCTACTTTTTGTTCATATTTCGTGGATAGTTTTTCATCCACTTGAATCCTAAATTATATTGCAGTTCCATAATCATGTCTGTCGATAAAAGTTGGCTTCTTAATCCGAACCGTAGATCACCTGAATATAAACAAGGACTCAACTCTTTTATAGATATGTGCGAAAAACTTACTGACAGTTATGGCCAGATTCGATGTCCGTGTATGAAATATCAGAATACCATATTATTAGGATGGGTTAAAATGAAATATCATTTAGAAATATAGGGCAATGTGCCAAACGTACGAGGATTGGATCTATCATGGTGAAAGTTTAATTCCTGAAGTTGTAGTTGTAGATGACGTTGGGCCAACAAACGATATGGCTGACGTCATGAAAGACGTTATGGAAAAGAGTAGCGGTGTCCATGATGATTTTGAGAATTTGTTAGAGGAAGTTCAAAAAGAATTATTTCCGGGTTATACTAAATTTTCTTCCCTTGATTTCTTAGCAAAGCTTATGCATATCAAGGTGAAAAATAAATGGACTAATAGTTCATTTGATGAGCTTCTTGAGTTGTTACAATCTTCACATCCTAAGGGTAATAAAATTCCCACTTCTCATTATGTAGCAAAAAAAGACATTAAAGAAGATTGGTTTAGGATACGAGTCGATACATGTGTGCAAATATGATTGTGCTCTTTTCTGGGGGGGGGAAAGCTTTTGTTAGAAAAATATCTCATTTGTAATTAGAGTAGGTGGGTCGATACAAATACAAAGGGCAAGAAGTTACCTCACAAGGTGTTACGATGGTTTCCTTTAACCCCGAGACTACGATTGTATTCTTCAAGGCACACAGCAAAAGATATGATTTGGCATAGTACCGGACAATCAGAAGAGGGTATGATGCGTCATCCTGTTGATGGTACTTCATGGAAAGATTTTGATATAAAGTACCCAACTTTCTTAAGGGAACCACGAAACATTCGCTTAGGGCTTGCAGCAGACGGTTTTAATCCATTTGGTAACATGAGTTCGGCTCATAGCACGTGGCCGATTGTACTCACCACATACAATCTGCCTCCATGACTATGCATGAAAGAGTCCTCATTTATGTTGTCCTTGTTGATTCCTGGCCCTAAATCACCCGGGAAGGACATGGATGTGTTTCTTAGGCCGTTGGTTGATGAGCTTAAGCAGTTGTGGGTGTCAGGCGTACGTACTAAAGACGCGGCGATAAACACATTCTTTATAATGAAGGCGGCGTTGTTATGGACTATAAACGACTTTCCAGCTAGTAGTAGTCTATCAGGTTGGAGCGGGCAAGATTACAAAGCATGCCCGACTAGTAACGAAGACACTCCTTCTATGCGTGTTACCAATAAAGTTGTATATGTTGGTCATCACCGATTTTTAGATGCTAACCATGAGTGGAGAACAAGTTTAGAATTCAACGAAGAACCCGAGATCAGAGCCCCTCCAAAACAATTTAATGATACTAACGTAGAAGCTCAACTTAGTCGTCTACGCCCTCGTTTACCGGGTTAGCATCCTGATTTTGGAGGTGTAAAATCAAAGCGGGAGGAGTTTGAGTTGAACTAGTCCAAACGAAGCATATTTTTTGAACTTGAGTATTGGTCTTCTCTGCAGCTAAAACACAACTTAGATATGATGCATATCGAGAAAAATGTGTGCGACAGTTTGTTAGGTACTCTTCTAATGAATGAAAAGAGCAAAGATATGCCAAATGCAAGCGTTGACTTGAAAAAATCTAAATATTCGGAGTAGTCAATGGTTGGAAAAAAATGGCAAGTCGAATAGTCCACGCCCAAAATGCTCATTGAAAATTAGTGATCGAAATCTATTTTGTGAGTTTATAAAAGATGTTATACTGCCTGATGGGTTCGGAACTAATATCAGTAAGAGAGTGACAGATAACAATACTAACATTACTGGGTTGAAATCTCACGACTATCATTTTCTCATGCAACGTTTGATACCAATTGGGGTTAGATGCTTTTTGGCCAAAGATACTTATACACCAATAGTTGATCTTTGTACGTTTTTAAGCAACTTTGCTCAAGAACACTATTGGTCGAGGATATGAAGAAAGCTAAGGATGCCATTCTTATAATATTATGCAAGTTAGAGTTGATCTATCCTCCAGCGTTTTTTGACATTATGGTTCATTTAGTTTTGCATTTACCTAATGAAGCGATTCGTGGTGGTCCAGTATGTATGAGATGGATGTATCCATTTGAAAGATATATGAAAAAACTAAAAAGTTATGTCAAAAACAAAGCAAGGCCGGAAGGTTGTATAGCTGAAGGTTATGTTGCTGAAGAAGCTCTATCATTTTGTTCGAAATACCTTCGAGATGTTGAGACTCAGTTTAATCTCCCTGACAAAAACGAGAATGTCATTATCGAAAAAGAAACGTGCATGCATTTGAGTCTAAATGTCGTCCGGCTAGTGCAACAACGTTGAAATATCTTTCTCCAAGTGAAAAGCTTAAGTTAGAATGGTGTGTCCTCGATAGCTGTCAAGAAGTCAAAGACTACATGAAGTAAAATTTTCTACCTTTAACTTTTCATTATTAATTAAAGATATTTCATTTCTCACTTATAGTATATTTTTATCAATAATATAGTAAATTTAAATCTGAGTTTCCATATGAGGATACTAAAATCAAATTTCCAACATGGTTTCTCGAGAAGGTAATTCATATATAACACGTGTTACTATATATTTGTTAGGTAATTCATATATAAGACACATTATTTTTTATTTTTTAGGTTTATTCGATGAAAATACAAAATTCTCCAAGTTTTCACTCAGAGTTGTATGCTCTTTCAATGAGTGCGGATGTAAATGCCTATAGTTACACTGCTTGCATACTCAACGGTGTTAGGTTTATGGTAGTTGACCGTGACGCGCAACGCACAACGCAAAACTCCGGTGTTTTAGTGGAGGGAAAGAATGGTGAGAAATATTATGGGCAAGTTGAAGAGATTATTGAATTATGTTATGCAAATGGGTATTCAACAGTCCAATTCGTTACAAATGGTTTGATACTCGAAGGGGTGTTTCATACGACAATAATATCATTAGTATTAACACAGAACGTGAATGGGACAAAGACGATCAACTCATATTTGCCTCCCAAGCTAAACAAGTTTTCTACATCCGAGAACCTTCTCGAAGAAATCAAAACAATAATCACCGGTGGGTCGTCGAGAATGTTAATCATCAAAAAATTTAGGATCGACCTACATCCAATGATGGCCTCGTGAAGAACATTCAAAATGTTGACAATCTTGACACCGATCTTGATGTCATTCACAACCATTCTTCATCTAATAGTGTACTTTTCATTGACTTCACATAATACTTTCATAACATGCCTACTTATGTCACCAAAGGCGAGACTTCAACCGAAGTTAATCCACCAACTGTTACTGTTGATGATGTGTCTGAGGACGAGGCTGATTATGATGAGGATGATCCTGATTATGACACTGAGGGGTCTGACAAAGACACTAAAGTATATGAGGGTGACTCTGATTGAAAGATTTGTTATGATTTGTATATGTATTTATATATGATATCACTGTGGATTGTTTTGGTATAATTTTAATATTGTGTTCTACATCTTATAATTTTTCATGTTGTAGTAGAAAACTTACGTCTAATTTTAATATTGTGTTTGACATCTTATAATCTTTCAAGACATGATATCACTGTGGATTGTTTTGGTATACCTCATGGCTGATGTCATGAGTCATGGAGGTGATGGCGCGAGGGATCCGCCACTTCATCCATTTGGCGGTCCTGATAGTCACGCGCTGGATGGTAATTGTTATATAATTTATTTATTTACTATGTTTATTCAATTATTATTAATATATATTGCAACTAATAAATTTTTATTATAATTGCAGGTACGCCTTCTCGAAAAACAAGAGGGAAGGAGAAAAACAAAAAACTACAGCAGGAGCTGGCCAAAAAGGGAGAACCTTTATCTCTCCCTTTTGATAGAGCTGCCTCGTATACCCCCGTCGGTGAACTTAATGATATGTTTGTTCGCGAGGTGGGGATATGCATGGAGGCTAATTATCCTTTTAATGTATGTTCATGGATTGATCTTTCTGATGCTCAGAAGAATGCGTTAGAGGAGCATATGGCGGTAACTTTTATATGTTTTATGTTTATTGTTCGGTATTTATTTAACTAACTTCGTTTTGTTTAACTTAAATGTGGCGACGCTTTGATTTTGATGAGATTTTGCGAGATCATGAATGCGCTCAGATTGAGGGTGGCATTCGTTCTGTATATCTCAAACGATTCAGAGATCGAAAAAACTGTGCAAAAAGACACTTTGAGCGTGTTGGAGGATATGAAGATGTAGAGCAAGCAAGACTCAACCCTCCAAAGGAAATGAATCATAAAAACAGGAGGAAAACAGTTGATTTTTTCCTAAGTGACGGACACAGAAAAGCGTCATCATCAAACAAAGCAAACCGGTAACAACAACAATACACTAATCATGGGGGGACTGTTTCATATAGTAGTTATTGTTACAAGAAGATAATGCTTTAATTATTTGTATGTGTATTGTATACAAGTATTTATTTAATATATGATATACTTTTAAATGTTAAACAGAACAAGAGCAGACTTGAGGTGTTTCAGAATGCTCATACCGGTAAAGATGGAACCTTTGATACCGAGATAGCAGAGCAACAATATGTAAGTTTTTATATAAATTAGAGTTTTGAAATGTATATATATATATATATATATATATAAAATCACTTTTTGTTAATTAATATAGAATCAGCCCAAAGGACGGTTTGATGAGCTAAGTCAATCCCAAAACGAAGAAAATTGTTCATCAACGCCGAACGAGGTCGAAGTTTTTGAGTCGGTGTTGGGAGAAAGCCGTGGATATATTAGAGGGATTGGGCATAAACCGTCTTCATCTGCAGGGTCAACTTCGTTTGTTCATGAGCAGGAACCAACACCTCAGACATTTTCAGAGGTATGAAAGTTATATAAGTTTTACTTTAAACAAGTTAAAAGGGGTAAATTTAAGTTAAATTATATAGATTTTGGTTGAAATGGGTCAAAATGATACAAACACACTTGATATACTTAAAACCACGTTAATTTGAGTTAAAACGGGTCAAAATGGGTAAAAATGAACTTTACCCGCTTAAACTTGAAGGTGTTAAGTGTATCATTGTTGGTTTATCTTAAACGGGTCAAAATGGGTAAATTTATGTTAAATTATATAGTTTTTGGTTGAAATGGGTCAAAATGATACAAACACACTTGATATACTTAAAACCACGTTAATTTGAGTTAAAACGGGTCAAAATGGGTAAAAATGAACTTTACCCGCTTAAACTTGAAGGTGTTAAGTGTATCATTGTTGGTTTATCTTAAATGGGTCACAATGGGTAAATTTAAGTTAAATTATGTAGATTTTGGTTGAAATGGGTCAAAATGATACAAACACACTTGATATACTTAAAAACACGTTAATTTGAGTTAAAACGGGTCAAAATAAAAAAAAACTTTAACCGCTTAAAATTGAAGTTGTTAAGTGTATCATTGTTGGTTTATCTTAAAATGGGTAAATTTAAGTTGAATTATGTACATTTTGGTTGAAATGGGTCAAAATGATACAAACACACTTGATATACTTAAAGTTGGATATGTGATCTTATAATTTATACTTTGTCAAATGCAACAACTTATAATATATGTTTTGTTTTGTAAGCTCAAATCGCAAATCTGTTTCAAAATACGAATTTTATGTCTCAAATTACGCAGCTTATTGCCTCGCAAAAAGCTCCACATCAAGCTGAAGAAGATGATTCGGACGAGGGAGATGAATAGGATTGCGAATAAGTAGTTTAAGTTTGTTTTAGCGACATTTGATGTTTAAGTTAAACAATGTATTTAACATACTTAGTTGACACTTGTGTACTTCTTAATATTAGATTTCATTAATGTAATTTGTGTTATTGGAAAATCTGAATTTGTTTTTATACAGGTATATTTAGTTTCTAAAACTGGAAATTAGAAAAAATAAAAAAAAATTAAAATGAAAAATATAGTATTAGCGGCGACAGTGTCGCCGCTAATAGTGCTTCCCGTAAATTTTTTGATAGACATATAGAGGTGACGAAATCGCCGCTATTAGTATTAATAGCGGCGACATTAATAGAGGCGACATATTAGCGACGATATATCAACCATTAGCGACGAATTATTAGCGGCGACCTGTTGCCACTAATAGTAATAGCGGCGACAAACCCGGTTATTTGCGGCGACAAATGTCGCCTCTTATGCCCTTCTTCTTTGTAGTGCTTGTTTTGGGCCTATTGGTTGTGGGTGAGAGGAGAACTGCACAGTTAAACGTGCTCAGGTGATAGCAATCCAGGGATGGGTGACCTCCCTGAGAAGTTTTCATCCGGACAACCAAAAGCAAATCCATGAGATACTCGTGAACAAAGCGGATAATATTGGTGGTACGAGGGGCCGGATGTTACATTAGGCCTGTATAATATACCATTTTGTTGCCGCCAACAACTAGTGTGCCTAAGTCCATGTCAAATGTTAGGTGTATGCTATTGTGCTTTCCATACTAGCATGTCAAACAGAATGTTAACAATGACATATTATATCTATGGAAAGTGGAAAAATTACCATCTCTTAAATATCAATCTGTTAACCATGACATAGCTTTACTAGCCAAAAATATGTTTGTAGCATGTTGCTTTCACTTTATTTTTGTTGTTTATAGAAGACCAAAATCTCATTAACTTGGTATTTCAACTCACAACTAGTGTCGCCCAAATTTATGTATAATATGGTGTTGCTTAAATGGAAGAATGATAAATCAATTGTCTCCAACTTCTATACCCCTTCTACTTTGCAAGGGCCTTCGCTTTCGCTTGAGCTGGTTCGTACTTTGTATACACGACATTGCTTCCATGAATTGGTGGACCTCTGTTAAATTTGTTGGTATAACTCATGTAGGTTGTTGATGATATGAAAGTCCCATGATTGGTGTCTAGTGTTCCAATAACGGACCATAGTAGCACTATAGTAGAGTATATCTATATGTTCTTGAGTGATTCGATGGCTAGAAATAAAAATAAGAATCACCAACGGCATGATTAAGAAGTGTGTTAAGGGGTGAGAGAGTGAAAATTGTGACCTTACTTATATAATGAGTATTCAATATACCTTAGGAGTTTGGAGAGTGGTATTTGTAGGTAAGAAGTTGGGACATCCATTGGTTATTCCATTATTCCGCATTTTGACACTTGCACACGTAGTGATCTATCGTACGCGTATCAACGTGTGACACCTTCCAGCGACGTAGCCTAAGTGTTCAAATCTTGTTTGTTGATTTCAAGTTTCAAATTAGAGGTGAGGTCAACAAGGCCCCAATCACAAGGAGATGCATCAATACAATATATAATAAATCGCCCTTACCCAATAATATCTTTTGAAAAAGGTTTAAATACAAAGTGTATTTTTGCTACAAAGTATGAGAAGACTTAATGAGTCAAAAAAAGTCACAAAAAAAATTATATCTCACAATCTAAATTGAATTTCAAAAAAGTAATTCCGAGCTTTTGTTCCCCTAGCCGTACTCACTAAGAAAAAAATAAACAAAAAATAAAAAAAATTAACGGTTTTTTATTGTGTCATTTATGAAAGACACAATGACATCATTGTGTCATAAATGACACAATGAATTTTTTTTTATTTTTTTTCTGAAAGAGGACGACGAGAGGAACAAAGGCTCCGAAATACTTTTTTAAAATTCGATTTAGATTGTGAGATATAATTTTTTTTATGTTTTTTTAGTCTCATTGTGTATTCTCATACTTTATACCAAAAATACATTTAACATCACTCATATCTTTTAAGCACTTTGCTTTCTTTTCTTGCACATATGTGTGATATATCAAGTGATGATCGGGGTGTAAGTTACAGTACAAAATGTAAAGTTAAATCATGGCTCATGAGGGACAAATATGAACATGATAGGTTTCATTTAACATCACATTGATATATTTGAGTTTCTTATTTTAGCAACAAAAACATCGTAATAAGGTAAAAGAATGGTACCACTTGGTTAAAAGCTATAAAGTGAAAGACACATATATAAATATGGAAATGGTTTAAATTCATATAATTTCTAAAAAAAAATTTACGTGCAAGTCAAAAGAATAGTAACAAACAATGAACTGTTGGAATAACATAGAAAAATAAATAAACTTGTAGTAGAGGTTGATATCATTAAAGTAAAGAGGTGTTATGGTGGTTGGCCCAGTGTTCCTTCCGAATTTAATTGCTTTATCATCAAACTATACCATCCAACCACACAAAATTTGACAAATTTCAAAAAATAATCTGAAAATAATAAATTTAATATTTCAATATAGTTTAATAAATAAAAGATAATAATTTAAATGGAAGAAAACAAAACAGGACCCCCTCCCCCAACCTAACCCTGTGTCACTCATCATCATCACAACATCATCTTCTTCGTCTCCCTCTTTACATAACCACATATTATATATTATATTTCAAAATATTCATTTTATTTATTTCTTTAATATTATGGCAATAACTTTTATTATTTTAATGATTTGTAATTTTTAAAACGTCAAATGGTGCTACTGCTACTCTTAAACTATGATAATTTTTAATTTATCACATGTAATTATTTGAACTCTGATCTTTTTTAAAATGTCTGACTTTTAGGGTAGTAAGAGTACTCCAAAAACTAGTTAATATTCTTAAAACTAAACGAATTGAACGTTCAATGAACAGTTCATAAACCGTTCGGCGAGAAGTTCGTTTATATTCGTTCATTTAGTAAATGAACGAACACGAACAAGAAAATTTCGTTCGTTTAGTTAAACGAATGAACATGAACACGAGCCGTGTTCGTTCATTTATGTTCGTGAACGTTCGATAATATGTTCGTTTATGTTCGTTAATGTCCATTCGTGAACGTTCGACAATGTGTTCGTTTATGTTCGTTAATGTGTTCGTTTATATTCTTAATTTTTGTCTCAGTTATTTTTATTACTATTATATCAAGTACTTTTTTTATATTTATGTTAAGTACTTGTTTATTTTTTATTGATTTTGTGTAATGTTTGCAATATAAATGTAAATTTTATTCTAAAATAAATCTATAATCATTTGTATTCGTTTGTGTTCATGAGTTTTTTTGTGTTCGTCATGTTCATGAACAGTTGTTTGTGTTCATTTGCTTATGATTGTGTTCATTTGCGTTCGGTAAGTGTTCGTGAACACTTCATGAACATGCTCATTTTCTTAATGAATGAACACGAACAAAGAATCTCGTTCGGTAAGTGTTTATGAACAATTCATGAACAAGTATATTCGTGTTCGTTCTGTTCGTTTACAGCCCTACTCAAAACCACTAAATCACAAGTTGTTATTTTATTGGTACCATGAAGCACCCTAAAGAGAGGGTAACTCATTTCCCAATCCATAATAACTACCCTTAACATGTTAAAATTAATATTCCAGAACTAAAATACATAGATGCGGGTGTGTGAGCACTGCCTGGTACCCAATGGCCTACCCAAAGGACCCGAAGCGATGTACATCCAATATCAGGGCAACCCGAAGCCAGTGCCCGATATACACTATAGCTACACACTTACAATTATACTATCAACTCAAGTGGCATGATAATTTGTAACTATATTATATAATTCATAATTGGATGGTGAAATGAAATAGAAATAGATTAATTAGAAAAAGGTAGTTTGGGTTGTAGAAGGTGACGTTTCCTCGTTTTTCAGATGTGAGTATCTTCTGACACATAATATAACTTTGATATAAGAAGCAAGCAACCCATTTGTTGTTTGTTTAATCACACATCCACATCTCTCTCTCTCTCTATCTCTCTCTAAAAAGTTTTCTTCGTTTAGTGAGAGATTATCATCATCATCATCATCAAAGCTCCTGCATCAAATGATTTGAAAAGGAAGGTCAAATCAACCACACACACCCTCTTCCTCTTTGAACCATTCGCAGGTACTTCTTCCAAACAAACCCTTCAATATCATACATCTATATATATTTATATATATACACACACACTTCTAGAGAGAGAAACTAGAGAGAGAGAGAGAGTAGAAAGAGAAAGCTCTATCACTTCAGACCAAATAATTATTAACAGGTTAATCTTCTTTTATCTTTCTTTGTCGAATGAATTTCAAGATTTCTTGAGTCTGTCAGCATGGAGAAAATGATTGAATTTGTATATGGGTAATAAAGAATTCAGATGGAGATATATCTTTATCCATCTTTTTGATCATCTAACAAAACCCTATATTATGCCTCTCTCTCTCTCTCTCTCTCTCACACACACACTTCTTGTGATGTATACATCCATTGTGATTTGTGTATGATGTTGTTTGATCTGATTTTCAGATGTCAGTGATGACGATGACGATGGAGATGCGGTATGAGCACACAATTGTCAGATTAGCATCACAAATTCCCTCTTCATCAGGTACTTATGATGAATAATTCTGATGACGATGATGATCATCAATCATCATGATGATGTATGTGTATATACATACAAATCGAATTATGATTCATTTGACTAATCACAGGTGTGAAGAACTTCCAGAAAGATTGGAGCTTGTAAACTGAAACCAATATTAAAATCAAGAATTTGAAACATCGATCATGGCGACTTACTACAATGGAAACTCAGAGATTCAAGGTGGAGATGGGTTACAAACACTGGTTCTAATGAACCCTAGTTATGTCAACTACTCCGACGGGCAACAACCACCGCAGCAACCGTCACCTCCGGCGAACTTCATGTTCTTAAACAACCATCATCCGGCGAGTTTATCCCACGCGCCACCGCCAACCACCCCTTCTACTCAACAGTTCGTCGGAATCCCCCTCTCAACACCACACGACATCTCCGGCCACCACGCCTTCATGCCGCGAGTCCACTACAACATGTACAGCCCGGTGGAGCTGGCGGCACAGCCGCATGACGTCACCAGGTTCCAGCAAGGTCTGTCGTTGACCCTCTCATCTCAGCAGTCGGGATTCTGCCCTCAGGCCGCCGGAGTAGCCACTGTTTCTCCTACAGCCGGTGACGGTGGTGGCGGTGGTGGTGGAGCGACGCCGTCGGCGTCTGGGATGTCTAACGGTGTTAGCAGTATGCAGAGTGTGTTGTTGAATTCAAAATACTTGAATGCAACCCATGAACTGCTTGAAGAAGTGGTGAATGTGAGTAAAAGTGTGTTGAATGGTCCGGATCAATCTACGAAGAATATGAAGATGTTCGCTGGCGGTGGTGACGGATCACCACCGCCAGCAACCGCTAGAAGCGGTGAAGAAATGGGTAGCAAACGCGGTGATGGTGCTGAACTTACTACAGCAGAAAGACAAGAAATTCAAATGAAGAAAGCAAAACTTTTAAACATGCTTGATGAGGTAATTCCATCACTCAAATTCTTCATTTATTACGCATTATACACCACTTACACATTAAAAACAGTATAGCTACAGTTTACAGGATTGTAAATTGCAGTTTGCTTAATATAAACGGTCATTTACAAGAGGTGTATGTAAAGTAGATCTGTTTTATAAAATTAAGAATTTTTGGGGATTTTGAAGGTGGAACAGAGGTACCGACAGTACCATAACCAGATGCAGATAGTAATCTCATGGTTCGAGCAAGCAGCCGGAACCGGGTCTGCAAAAACCTACACATCACTAGCTCTTCAGACGATCTCGAAGCAATTCAGGTGCCTAAAAGACGCGATCATCGGTCAAATCAAGGCCGCCAGCCGGAGCTTAGGTGAAGAAGACAATGTTGGTGGTGGTGGAAAGACCGACGGCAGCGGTTCACGGCTGAAGTTCGTCGACAATCAGCTCCGGCAACAGAGGGCTTTACAGCAAATCGGAATGATCCAACACAATGCTTGGAGACCCCAACGAGGATTACCAGAGCGCTCTGTTTCGGTTCTTCGCGCTTGGCTGTTTGAACACTTTCTCCACCCGTAAGAACCGAAATTGAGTAATAATACTCGCAATCGATTTCTGTTCGTGTTCTTCACTACTTCCATTGTTCTGATCAAATTTCTCTACTTATCTTCAGATATCCTAAAGATTCAGATAAACACATGCTCGCGAAACAAACCGGACTCACCAGAAGTCAGGTATGTTACAAATTACTTAGCAATTGATTAAAAGCTCCAAAATTGATGATGTTCTTCAATTAGGTTTCAAATTGGTTTATAAATGCTCGAGTTCGCTTATGGAAGCCTATGGTGGAAGAGATGTATTTAGAAGAAATCAAAGAACAAGAACAGAACAACAGATCAGAAGAAAACAGAGTAAGCAAAAGCGAACAGAGTGAAGATAAAAACAATAACAATAATAATAATAACCCCTCATCATCAAAACAGGGGAAAAGCCTCTCACCGGAGAATTTAAAATTCAACCATCCACCACCACCGCAGATGACGGTTTCCACCGCCATCGCCACCTCTCCGACCACCACCAGAGTCAACTTCCAGCACCCATCTGGATTCACCCTCGTCAACGACGGAATCCCACAATTCAGCCCCAAAAAGCCTCGAAACAACGACAGACAACAAGAATCCGACCCACGTTTCACACTCCTGGGAAATCCGACCGATTTCATGGGCGGTTTAGGTGGTTACCCCATCGGAGAAATAGGGCGGTTTACGGCGGAGCAATTTCAACCGCCGTACTCCGGCAATGGCGTATCTTTGACTCTAGGTCTTCCACATTGTGATAATCTGTCGATCTCAGGAACCCATCAGAATTTCATCCCTAATCAAAGCATTCAACAATCTAATGAATTTGAGGCTATGAATCAACCGTCTTCTTCACACTCAACGGCGATGTATGAGACGATGAACATTCAGAACCAGAAGAGATTTGCAGCTCAGCCATTGCCGGACTTTGTGGCTTAAAGATGGTTGATTTGATGAGAATGAAGAAAGAAAGAAGAAATATTGTGTTAGAACAGGTCTATATAGATGAAGAAGACGACCATTGATGTTCTTTATAGGTATAGATTAGGGTTTATAGATGTATATTAATTTTGTACGAGGAAGTGGATAGAATGGATTGGTATATTGTATGTATCATGATTTATGTATGTATGTAAAACTAGGTATATCTTTGGATGGGGTATACAAAACCAATATTTATAATGGTATCTTTAATAAGTATTTTTTCTTTATTGGTCGAATGTTTAAATCTTATTGTACGTAGACTAGATTAATTTAGATATTTATGTTTTATTTTAAAATAACAAGTAAAAAATTGGTAAACATGAATTTTGCATAAAGTTAAACTAATTCATAGAGCCAAGTAAAACATTTTATTTAAAGATATTTTGAAATGAAAAAAAAAAGCATAACATTGAATACAAAGTATTTATTTCAATTAAATATATTTTAATTCGTTATCATGTTTGCCAATCAACTTAACATAGCATAGCTTGTTTATCAATATACGGACTTGTTTTAGTCTGTTCATCGTGTAATGTGATATAAATGATGGAAAAGCAAGACGATAACAATAAAACAACCTAGTTTATGAAATGTAATTTGCGAATATTACATTACTGGTCTATAAAAGAAATGAGTTATTTAGAAATTTACTTTTATATATATTGATATACTGTTTTGAGATATTGGGTAAAATTCTAAGTGATGAAGAAGATTCAAATAGTACAAATATGAAAAGAAGAAACGTTAAGGGACCAAATAATTTAGTTTGTCAGGATGTCATTGTTTTCAAAATAGGGTGTTTAATTGGTTGATGGAATAAAGGCAAGAACAAGGAAAAAAGAATAGTTTTTGAGCTCTAAGTTACAACGTATAAAGTGAGGGAGTGACTCAAAACCTATATCAAAGAATGCAAAGAAGACATGCAATTATCATTGAAGATGTTTTATGTGATCTATTAGGTCTACACACAAAGTAATGACCGTGTTTGAAACTTTGATAAAGTGGAGTATTGACCCCGAAATTAAAGTGATGATTTTTTATGCCATGTAGAAATTTAAAGTTTTTTTATCACTTTGAAATGATGCATTTTATGTTTAAAGCTTAGAAAGCGATCTTTAAGTTGATAATTTAATAAGAAATTAGCTTAATTATGCATGTTGGTGAAATATTAATAGTGAATGAATAATGACTTGAGAAGAATTTTTTAGTAAAGGATTTTAGCTAGAGACTAAAATATGGGTTATACTAATAAATTAAAGTTATTGTTCGATGAAAATATTTATTAAAGAAATTTGTGAAAATGATGATTTTGAGTAAATTTAATCGGTATGTGAAATTGAACAATGGTCAATATATGAAATTGAACAATGGTTAAGCTTAATAGGTTAGTGGTGTTTTATATCATGATCAAACTCAATTCCAAATTTGAACTAGATTTTCGAAATTTCAAATAGAAATAGCAAAGGATTTGATTTTGAATTGAATTTATAAATTTGTTTCTGATTTTATATAAAAAAACAAATTGAAATGGTATGTACAACTATTCCTTATGTTTTAGTATATGTAATTTAAAAAGTAAGATAGTGTTTGGTTCGTAAAAATGAGGGACGAAATGAAATGAACCAATAAGATGAATAAAAAATACATGTTTGGTTGGTGAAAGTATTAAAATGAACCATTAAAGTTGATTTTATTCCCTCAAATTCACTACGTTCACATCATTTTCTTTTTTTTCATTACATTCCTTCTTTCATCGTTAATCACCAACACCACTCACCCACCTACAACAACAACCACCACCGGCCACCAAGATAGATCGTCACCGACCACCACCACCATCGACAACCACCGACCACCACCAACAATAATGACCAGCTACCCCTCGCACCACAACCACCACCACCGTCACCGCCACCCGCCACCCGCCACCCGCCACCTCCACCACCTCACCACCGCCACCCACCTCCGCCCCCCACCTCCACCCCCACCTCCACCGCGCCGCCCGCCACCTCCACCAGCCACCACCACCTCCGCCGCCAACCACAGTTACCAGCAACCTCCATTTGCCACCACCACCATTGGACATCACTATTATAACCACGTTTGTATTTTATTCATTTATATTTTCCTAACTAACAAACAATATAAAGTAATAATTTATTCATTCTTACAAGTAACCAAACAAGATAATGGAATGTAACGATTCATTTTATTTCTTCATCCGTTCCATTCTCACGTTCATTACATTCACTCATTTATTACATTATCTCATATCAAACAAGCCCTAAAGGCTTTTCAAATTGAACTACATACTTTTATAAGGTAAGAGTTAGAAGAAAAAAAGTAATTCTAACCTAAAAAGTGTAATAAATAATTTTACTAGCAACCTTATAATGTTGAGATCAAATTGTAAGAAAAAAATTAGTTAGAAGAGTATTTTTAATATAACCATTTTTATTGATATTTTTTAACATTCTTTATTTTTTTTAAAATGTTCATAACTTTTATACACGATTTATAAAATTAACACCAAAAAATGAGTATTCTTTATCTTTAAAACGAGTATGGTATCTTTACATACAAAAAATCACATAATTTTTGTTTGTCATTGTGTCTTTTCTGCAATTTATTATGTCATTTGGTTTGTTCTTATGTTTTCCCAAACACCATTTTGTCTTTCTAAAATGTCTCTATAAAATGATGATTTCTGAAAAACATAATACTGAAATAATATTGTTTTGTATTTCTATCATATAAAAATAAAAAATATTTTATATAATACATTAAAACAATGGCAAAATAAAACAAAATCATATAAAACGTAAAACACAATGACAAAATGTATTATTGTGTTTTTTAATGCTCGTCATTGTATGTTTCTAAATATTTTATGTTTACCATATATTTAAAAATAAAATATTATGTTTATTATTCGAATTTGTAGCAAAATATAAAACGTCATCGTGTTTTCCTAAACTCAAAATACTTTTTAGATTAAAATATTATGAAAATGCATTTAACTAGTCTAGTTAAATTTGTTATAAGTTGGCGAAAAGTATCTTATTTAGGATGAGTGATAGATGCATGCGAGAATAAGTATCTAAGGCGTATTTGCATTGTAGAATTCAATGAAAAATTAGAATTAAAATTCTAATGTTTAATGTAATGATTCAAAAAATTCATTAGAATTGAAATCTCAATTACAATCTTAATATGTTTGGTTGTGAAATGATTTGAAATTGAAATAAATACTCTCAAATCCATTCATTTAAAGGGATTCAACAATCTTTTCAAGATGTAAAGAAATTCAACCAAAGTAAAAAGAATATCTGACTCCTCTCAGTCGTCATTTCACCACCCGTAGCCTTGCCCTCGTCAAGACGTCAAATTTGTTTTACTACTTGGTGTGTGCTTCTTTGATTTGATTCTTTATTTCTTGTTTTTTTGTTTTATATGAATAAGAATCGTAAAGTTAATGTTGCTTGGAATGAGTCACTTGAAAACCCTCTCCTTATGATGTAAAATTCTTTTTCTTTTTTGAGTTTGTTTTCTTGCCAAACTCCACTGTTTTATATATAATCTGTTCTGATTTTAAAAAGCCAACTAGTTATATGAGCATATGTTAGAAACAAAATTGAGGGTGATGGAATGATGCTGAATATTAGGAACAGAATGATAATGGCCCGATTCGAGAGGGGGGTCTCCGTTTACAAAGAAAATGATGAATAAAACAACTTAGATATCTCCAAGATAAATAAAAGACTCATATATATAATGTCTTATTCTTATTATTAAAAATAGAAATCTGCAAATCAGCTCCTTGATTCCTGGGATTGCTTTGACAGAAGGGATTGAGCCAACTTCCGAAAATAAGTTAAATTCCTCCAAATTAGTAGCTGTGATTTTATTTCTTTTTCTAGAATACACTTTTAGTGAAACTCTATCATTACATCCCTCCCGGTAAGACGCCTTGTCCTCAAGGCGGAAATCTGGGAATTGCTCAGCCACTAGATCATAAGTTTCCCACGTGGCTTCTTCTACTGGGCGATTGCACCATGACACCAACAATTCTAGGACGGGTTGACCCGCTTCATAGACCCAGCGATGAGTGATGACGGAATGTGGTTGCAAGTCAATTTCCCAATCTTTGGTGATGGGAAGTGGGGCAGCCGGAATCGCAGAGAAAGGACCATGTGCAGGTTTAAGCATTGATATGTGGAAAACCGGGTGAATTTTAGCTTCGGGTGGTAATTCCAACTCATAAGCTACTGGTCCAACTGTCCTTTTAACACGATAGGGCCCAAAAAATCTTGGTGACAATCGTCGTTTGGCCAAACTTTTTTGACGATAAGGTTGAATCTTCAGAAAAAAATAATCTCCCACCTGAAACGTGAGTTCCCTTTGCTTCGTGTTTGCTTGATTTCTCATTCGGCCTTGGGCTTTTTGGAGGTTTTGATGAAGGAGTTTCAACATACCATCTCGATCAATTAATTGTTGTTTCAGCTAAGGTAGTAAAGTAGGTGGTTCCCTGCCATAGACAATAGCAAATGGAGTTGTACCAGTAGACGTGTGGTAACTAGTATTATACGAATATTCAGCCCATGGTAAATAAGTACTCCATTTGGTTGGTTGTTCACTTGCAAAGCAGCGCAAGTAAGCCTCTAGGCAACGATTTAGAACTTCGGTTTGTCCATCCGTTTGAGGATGGTAACTCGTGCTAAGTTTTAGCTTAGTTTGACTCAACCGAAACAATTCTTGCCAAAAGTTGCTAAGGAAGACGACATCTCGATCAGAAACAATCGAGCGAGGAAACCCATGTAGTCTGATTATTTCCTTACAGAAAACTGAAGCTACCCCTTTGGCTGTGAATGGATGAGATAAACAAAGAAAGTGCGCATACTTGCTTAAACGATCCACGACTACCAAAATAGTGTCAAAACGACTAGATGGAGGTAACCCAGTTATGAAATCCATAGAGATATCCTCCCAAATTTGGTTGGGAATGGGTAACGGTTGAAGCAGGCCCGCAGGGGACAGAGTTTGGTATTTCTGTTGTTGACATATCACGCATTGCTGGACAAAAATTCTGACGTCCTGTTTTATTTTTTGCCAATAGTACCGAGAAGAGAGTCGTTTATATGTTTTTAAAAAACCCCCATGACCACCAATCGGGGTATCGTGGGCTTCTTGTAATAGCTTTAGTCTGATAGAAGACCCCTCTGGTTTCACTAGTCGCCCCTGATTATACAACATCTGATCCACAAGAGAAAAATCAGTGACTGACAACGGGTCCTCTTGCAGTTTGCTGATCAGATTGCTTGTAAACGGGTCGGATTCCAGCCCTGTTTTGATATCCGATATGTCAACACAGTAGGGGATTATGAGAGCCAATAATTCTCCTGAATGAGGTCGGCGAGATAAAGCATCTGCACCCCGGTTCTCTTTTCCAGCCTTATGAACAATCGAAAAATCATAAGGCATGAGCTTAAGTAGCAGCCTTCGCTGGTCGGCCGTGGTAATACGCTGCTCAAGTAAGAATTTCAGAGTATAATGGTCAGTCCGAATGAGGAAATGTCGACCGAGCAAGTAGTGATTCCATTTTTGCACAGCCATAACTAATGCTAACAACTCCCTATCGTACGCCGATTTAAATCGGTTAGATGGGGAGAATCCCTTGCTGAAATAAGCCACCTGATGATCTTCTTGTGACAAAATTGCGTCCACGCCATCCGACGAGGCGTCACACTCTACAACAAAGGGTTTTGAAAAGTCGGGTAACCTTAGAACAGGAGCTGAAAGCAGAGCTTGTTTCAGTTTATTAAAGGCTATGAGGGCTGATTCTGACCAAATAAACCCATCTTTCTTGGTCAAATCGGTGAGAGGTCGGGCTATGAGGCCATAGTTACGCACAAAACGCCTATAATAACCGGTTAACCCTAGGAACCCTCTCACCTCCTTTACAGTTGATGGTACGGGCCAGGATTTTACCACTGTTATTTTTTCTTCCTCCACACTAACTCCCTTCGCGTTGATCAAATGACCAAGAAACACAACTTGTTCTTGTCCAAAACAGCATTTCGACAATTTTGCCAAGAATCGATTGTCATGGAGTAACTTTAGGGTCTGTTCCAGGTGAAACTTATGCTGTTCCATGGTTGGGCTGTAAATTAAAATATCGTCAAAGAATACGAGTATAAAACGTCGTAAATAAGGACGAAACAGGTCATTCATGACAGCCTGAAATGTGGAAGGAGCATTAGTCAGGCCAAACGGCATGACCTGAATTCATAATGACCCAAATGAGTGCGAAAAGCTGTCTTTTCGATATCCTGGGCTGCCATTCTGATCTGGTAGTAACCTGACCGCAAATCGAGTTTTGAGAACACCGTAGCCCCATATAGTTCATCAAGTAACTCATCAATATTAGGGATTGGGTATTTATCGGCTATAGTTATCTTGTTAAGGGCCCGATAATCGACACACATTCTCCATGAATTGTCCTTTTTTCTCACAAGTAGCACAGGACTCGAAAAGGGGCTAGTGCTTGGTTGTATAAAACCGGAGGTCAACAATTACTCTACCTGCTTCTCAATCTCCGTTTTCTGGGAATGTGGATAGCGATAAGGTCGTATATTGGGTGGAGTGGAGTTGGGTACAAAAGGAATGGAATGGGTTTGTGATCTAACTGGGGGCAAGTATTGTGGTTCCTCAAAAACAGCGGTATATTGGTTAACAATAGGCTGCAGTAGAGCTGGAATACCGGGTGTTATTTCAGGTTCAATGGCAAGGTGTTGAAAACTAGATGATTTTTGAGGACCGGATGACACACCTTGTAATTTATACCTCTTCCCTCCTATTGTAAAAACCATGAACATCTCCTTCCAGTTAGCTTGAACCGTATTTAAGGTGGCTAACCACTGAATTCCCAAGACTAAATCAGCACCCCCAAGAGAAAAAGGATGGAAATCTTGAGTAATTTTGAGGTCATTAACCTGTACCGACAGATTTTTGCAAATAATGCCACACCGGATTACATCCCCATTACCGATTTGAACACCAAAAGGTGCTACCGGTTGAGACGCCAGCTTAAGCTCATTCACCAAGACATCAGAAATGAAACTGTGTGTAGAACCACCATCAACTAAAATTAAAACCTCAGTTGATTGAAGCATACCTTAGACCTTCATCATGGTAGGGTGTGGTTTCCCTAAAATAGCATGTAAACTGATTTCGGCGGTTTCTTCTTGATCAGAATCGGGGCTGGTCAGATCTGCTACAGGTGATTCTTCAACTTCCTCGTCAGCTTCTAAAACTTTGAAGGTACCGGTTTTGCACCGATGACCCAGTTCGTATTTATCACCACATTTAAAACATTCCCCTTTTGAGATTCGGTTTTGTCTCTCTGCCTCGGAAATTCGAAAGATATTTTTAGGGTGGGCTAATGATTGGGCAGGTGTGGTAGTTATTGGTTTGGAATCCGGTTGTAGGGGTTTCGAACTTGAGGTCCAAGAAGCACTTTTCCGGGTCGGTGGGTAGTGAGTTTAGATTCAAACTCTAGAGCCAGACTCATAGCATTATAGACCGTACGTGGTTTGTGAATTCTAACATCGGATTTCAGCTCATCTTTTAGACCGTTTAGGAACACTCCTAAAAGGTAATGATCGGGCCAATTTGAAACCCGAGAAGATCTTTTAGCGAATTCTTGCCGATATTCTTGGACCGACCCAGTTTGTTTAATACTACAAAGGAACTCATCTGGGTTTTGGAACTCTGCGGGGCCAAAGTTCTTGGTAAAAACTTGGACCAATTCTTCCCAAAACGTAACTGGTTGGTCGCCAGAGATCCAAGAATAGAGGTCTAGGGCGTCACCTTCTAAATGCATTGAAGCTATCTCAACCTTGTCTTCATCAGGTATTTGATAATACCTGAAATATTTGTCGGCTTTCAGCAGCCACCCACGAGGATCTCCTCCACTAAATGTGGGGAAATCAATTTTGTTATATGGCCTATATGGCTGGCGACCTCTCCAGGAGCTTTCCCCTTCATCACTATGTTTTCCTCGGGAACGGTCTCCTGCTTTCAGGGCTGCTATATCCTCCTTCATCGTTTCAATTGACTCCAACTTTGCGGCTATGGCAGCCAATTGAACAGCAACGGGATCGGGGGGATTATTACCTTCACTCGAGCTATTCCGGGTTTGCACCATTTCGATTTCCTGGCAATGGAACCAAATGTTAGAAACAAAATTGAGGGTGATGGAATGATGCTGAATATTATTAGGAACATAATGATAATGGCCCGATTCGAGAGGGGCGAGGTCTCTGTTTACAAAGAAAAGGATGAATAAAACAACTTAGATATATCTATGATAAATAAAAGGCTAATATATATAATGTCTTATTCCTATTATTAAGAATAGAATTCTGCAAATCAGCTCCTTGATTCTTGGGATTGCTTTGACAGAAGGGATTGAGCCAACTTCCAAAAATAGAGTTAAATTCCTCCAAATTCAAAAATAGAGTTAAATTCCTCCAAATTAGTAGCTGTGATTTTATTTCTTTTTCTAGAATACACCTTTAATGGAACTCTATCAGCATACGTTTGGAGACTTGGGAACAATACTTCGCAATTTGACCAGCAATTTCACGTTTAGCTTATAGTCAAACTAGAGCTCAACATCACCAAGTTTTGTTTTTTGTGCAATAAAGCAAAATTTCACTAGAATTTTCATCAAAACAATTCATTTGTGATTCCTATCATTATAAATCGTAAACAAAGCTTTATAATCATTTTCTATAAAAAAAATCATTTTAGATTTAAATCACTAATTTCAACTAAAATCACTTAAACTCGTGCACTTACTTATGTAAGATAAAGCATGTTGGTCATTTCTAGCTTCTTAAATCATTAAAAAAAAGAATATCCAGGTCGTAGGATGCTAAAATTGGTCTTCAAATCTGAATATCTTACTTGGGAGGTAAAAAACCCACTTAAAACTTGAACTACGTGGTAACAAATTGTGAAACATTGACTTATGACTTTAGTGTATTGCAAGTGTTAGAAGTAGCTTCGCGCATGTATCTCAATTGGTTCCATCGCCTGTCACTGAGTGAGTCTGAATACCTTGCACATGTCGGGCCTGGAGCAGTCTAGCATGGGCTGGTGTGCGTGTCAAGTATCACACATTTTGCAGCCTTACTAAAAAGTGTTATAAGTAGCGAACATAATCTACTTGGAATTTTGTGAAATAGTTGCCACTATAAGCAGATCAGAAATAACTAACCAAGGCATAGATAATATCCTTGGTATGTATGGTGTTTAGACCACTTACTTTCAAGAAAGTATGTGAAGCCATGAAGGTTGTAGGAAACTTGTAAAGATTTTGATATTTGAATTTGGCTTATGCACACCATAAGGTACTATGAACATAAGGGCCACAATAGCAGTGATCATAAAAGTCATGTTAGATATCATGCATGGGTACGCCTAGACTTATACGTGTGAGGCACCCCACCAGAGCATATAGTTGGTGTTATGCCTTTGTTGACATGTTAAAGCTCAGATCCATAGCAAAACTACGTAATGAATACACAAATTATGTGTTAAAAGGTTCGAATCACTTCAATAATGTGTTTATAGAGTGTTTTTTGAAAATCAAACTCATACTCTAGACATTGATATTTGAATCATCTTTGACATATGGTCAGCTCAGCCATGAGCCAAAGGTGCTCTAGATTTACGATGAAGTCTCATAGACCTATGATAAAACTAGAATTATTACCTGTCCTACAGAGAATCTACACTGTTTATGTATTACCCGGTCATCATAAGCCCACAATGTCTCTAAATCTTCAATAGATTATATCTTAATTTTTAGCATTAAACATCATTCTGTTTGTTTTACAAATACTTTTGTTCTATACATGACTTATGTTCAACATGTAAGCTTTGATAGGTTCTTCACATAAAAGATATATATCACACAATAAATATTTAAAAACGATCATCGATAACAAGTTGAAGGACATTACAAACATTAATGACAAACCAAACTTCAAATTATTGAAAAAGTAATGATAATGGAGGCCCTGCAAAGTTTACCTTGATTTGGGTCCATGAGATAGCTAATTAATATTTAGGACCACTGACTGATTCAGAAGACATTCTGTTATCTTGCCTCTGCTAAGAGTAGAACATATTTAACATTTGAGAGATGGATAATAATAATTCAGGGGAGTTTTCACCAATATTCATGTTTGATAGTGATTTACTAAGGTTAATTCAGTACAAAAGCATATGCAGATTTAAAGTGGTGACTAGGAGTTACACTTGAATGTTCATAAAAATGGATTTTATGGGTGTTGATTGCTGCATATTCTGTATAGTGTATACAGGTCATTTTTGCAGAAGGTCCCCCCAACTAGCAGGGACCTGCAATTATTATAAATCTTGACAAAAGGGTATCGCCTAATATTCCAAATCCTCAACTATATTTTCAGGAAATATAAATAAAAAGATATGATTTTTCTGAATCCAAAAAGAAATGCCAAAAGAAGCTATGGATGAATAGTAAAAATCACTTAAATAGCTATCTTGACCCATAGAATTATCAAAATAGTCATCTGACCGAAAAACTTACCTTACTAGTCATTTGATCAAATCCTGAAAATGTACAAGCTAATTTGTATATGGTAGACGCGTGTGTTGCTTCTCTCGCTGCCACTTTCTCGTTTCAGGCTTCTGCTTCATTTTCATTCACAAGCTTATGTTTCATGCTGTCAGCACCAAGAAGAAGATCAAACAAACGCATAGACAAGATATTTTGTGATGAAAATGAAAATCACCATTTTCGCTTTTCTACCCCAAAACTGCCCGATCTTCTAATTAATTGATTGGTTCTTTAACCGCCCCATGTTTTATTTTGAAGCCTAGTCACGCTAACGTCAATTTTTAAGTCTATGCTGTGTCTTTTTAGTGAGTTATACTTTTGTATAATCATTTGTAATAGTCCAATGGTTATGCTTTCAAAAATGGCCAACAAAATCCACATTTTAACCAATAGGATCAACGAGTATC
The DNA here is from genome assembly GCA_025506505.1 of Flaveria sonorensis. Classification (NCBI taxonomy): domain Eukaryota; kingdom Viridiplantae; phylum Streptophyta; class Magnoliopsida; order Asterales; family Asteraceae; genus Flaveria; species Flaveria sonorensis. The sequence goes on along the minus strand of CM046440.1, from coordinate 58,960,485 downwards.
AACTTAAACCCATGTGACGCCTTTTTTATTGGGTTATACTTTCATGTAATCCTTCGTAACAGTCCAATGGTTATACTTTCCAAAAATCGCCGAGGAAATCCACAATTTAACCTACATGATCATTGATTTATCAAATTTTAGCCCACCTAGCGTGTTTTTACTGGGTTACACTTTCATGTAATCCTTCATAACAATCCGATGGTTATACTCTCAAAAAATGGCCGAGAAAATCCACAATTTAACCTACATGATCAATGATGTATCAAATTTTAGCCCACATAGCGTCTTTTTATAGGGTTATACTTTCGCCTAATCCTTCGTAACATTCCAATGGCTAGACTTTCAAAAATACCCGACAAAATCCAAATTTAAACTATATGATCAACTACGTATATTTGAACCCAAAAGAATTACTCACCAAAGAGAAAACTCTGTGAAAGCTAATCTTCAAAAGCAGTATTTGCAGCAAAATGATGAGCCAAAGGCACATGGTATCATTAAATCCAAAAGCATTGAACCAACTTGCGCACATTATTCCCAATTTGGTAAAGCACAACCATATTGAACTTTAAAACAGACGAAAATTAAGTGACCCAACACAAGCAATGGACCCTCCCACTTTGACTTCATGTAACCTACACGTCAATAATCATGGCTCTAATAACTACAACCCCATGTTAAGTTTGGAACTCTCTTTCACACATTTTGACAAACACCTTGTGTGCATTAAAGTCCACATTGGGAAATCATCAGGCCCATTATGTTTCCTGATCATTTTCTTTACCAATCCCACCCACAACATTCATTGGTTTGTTCAACGATCAATATAAGCACCAATTCATCCAAGAAAACAGTTCATAATTAAAGGGTGATTCTTGATTTGTGACGATTGTTTAATTGACCTCAAAACTCAAATTTTGAACGATTAAATTTGAAATTTGTATGAAATTAGATCAATAGGGTGTGGAGGAGATAGATAGGATCGTTGACCTGAGTTTTGAATCGTCTTTGGAAGAAATATGAACGCAACATGTGGCTGTGAGGTGTGGCGGCTGTGAGATTACCGACAAAACCAAGTCTACTAGACTGATCAATCGATCATCAGCGCTTACGTACCTACGTAGGTGGTCTCTATCTCTTAGTAGTATTTTCATTAGCGTTTATGTTTAACATACGGCATATAACATAAAAGTCCTTCAAAAATTTATGCTCATAAAAAAAACAACATAATTGTTGTTTTTTTTTTTCACAAAAAAAACTTCAATATGAGATTCCTTAAATAATTTTTTATATGTAAAAAACTAACATACTTTCTATTGATAAGTTTTTATTTGAAAAAACAAAAAATATGTTGGTTTTTTAAGTGTAAAAATTGTTGATGGATTTTTATGGGATTAAATAGAAAAGTATGTTGGTTTTTTACGTGTAAAAATTTATACATAAAATTTTGTGAAAAAAAATTAAAAGTATATTGATTTTTTATAGTATTTGTCTTTTAACATAAAGTTAAGGTTAAAGGTTTTACCAGTTTAGTTGTGGTAAAGTTAGTATTAGAGATTCGGGCCAGGTATTAAGGTAATGGACCGGGTATGGATTAACTAAATAAATCTCAGGTTTAGATACAGTTCTAGTATTAAGTGATACACATGCCTACTTAACCGAAATATATATAATATTTTCTTTATACTTTTTAGTTTCATTTCTTTTAGAGTTAAGATCTCAAAAGCAACTTGGGATTTGCATTTGGCCTTCAAGAGGGTCAAATGCATAGGCGGAGCTTCATTAGGGCCGGGAGGGGCCACTCCCCTCTCTCTCTTTTTTATCATTAATGTTAACTTTTCATCCAGTGATGTAAACTTTTTTATATTGAGTTCGCTTCTTTTAAAAAATTTATTTTGGCTCCCGCCTCCTTTATAAACTAGTTCATACGTCACTGGATAACTACCATAAATACCTAACTAAGATCTTTACAATAATAACTTAAAGGCCTATTTTTAATAGTAGTGTTTATTCATCTACCATTCAAAATAAAGGTAAACTAGTATATAAGTGAGTATTTATCATTGTTGTGTGATTAAAAGAGAAAAGAAAATCACTTGGTCAAGTAGACTACTATTTGTTGTCATTTCTTATCATTTTCACGTATTGGTCATTTTGCTTATCTCATGTTGTTGATGAAGATCATTAGGGTCTTTATGCTAGTATGGTCTATATGTAAAAAATAAAATTCATGTAAAGTTGAAAAAAAAGTATTAACAAGAAATAGACAATACAACCTAGACTCACTCTACTAATGTGTCCAAAGGAGTTCATATGAAGAAAGGGTATAGCAAGAGAGATTTCTTGATTAAACCCAAATGACTCATTATATTATTTGCCATTCATACGAGTGTACCTTTTTAGAAGCAAACCTCTAAGCAAGTCCATCTTTGCCAATCTACTAATGGTATTGAGGTTAATATGAGCTAACTTTCTATGCTACAAGATGTTTCATTCATAGATGCTTAGAATAGAAAACATGTCGCTCCACCATGTGAAGGGGCACCCAAACCTTGTAAGTCTTGGGTGTCTTATTCAAAACAAAACACTTACAAAGTTTATGCTACTACAAACTTTTTGGAGTTGTAGCTCATTTGTCCATAGGAACATTTTGTTGATGATTGCTTGTAGTAGGAATAGTATTCATGTTGATGGCTTGTCAAATGCATTCTCATTGTTCATTTACTTCCATTTAGGCTTCTTGAAAATTATTTGCGCTTGTTTTATTTTAGTAAGGACCTTGGATCTTATGGTGCATTAATCAGAATTTCGTACTTGTTGACACAATTAGCCTTCCAACATTAACTTCTACTTTAGTCTAATTTCTATCTTGGATTTTTTTTGACAAGGACGGTTTGTTCAAAGAGTTGTAATAACATTTTATAATAATATGGTTGGTTCTCTCGCATATGAATCACTTCTTCACTTTATTATATGTAAATTTATATAAGGAAGGAGGCCTATTTATGGGAGTGGTGGTTTTTGGACTTTTAATGGCCATTTCGCTTTGGTACGGTGTGTTGAAAAGAATCATACTTATATGTTTGAGTGATATCACTCTATTATCTTTTTGTGGGGTTTTCTCAATAAACTAAGCCTTTTTTTTTATTTGAGCTCTCCATCTACATTTCCTTTTTATGTTGAGGCTTCATTTTACTATTGTATTTGGTATTAGAGGTTGACTCGTGTTCATTTATTTCTTTATCAAAAGTTAAGGTTGTATGGAACTTTAAAAACAAGTTTGTTAGTTTTAACTTTTGAAAAAGGTATTGGTTTTTCATCCTTCGAGCTTTCTTGAAATACAAGTCAGAACAGGCTAAGTAACAATGCATCAGATACCAATCTTGGTTTGGCTTTGCACTTGTGCATTCAATTCTTAAAAGAATTGAATCGCTTCTCAACAAGTTCTTTTATTTATGACCAGATTTTTTTTTGTTTTGACTAATTTGATAACTAGATCATCAATATCAATTCCATAACATCCAATTTCATCTTTGGAAATATATATTTTTTTCAAGACTTCTTAATTTTATCACCATATGTATGAATTTTCTCTTTATGTTCCTTCTTTTGACCAGACTATCATTTTTAAGTCTTCAATATCACTAAAGAGTTTTTGTATGTTGATGATTCAATGTTTTTAAAGGAATGATGCTAAATAATAATCTGTTTCTTTTTACAACCTACTATTCTTAGTAAAACTCATCTGTATGGCTGTATCTAGTACTATGTATCCAAAGGTGATTTGTTCTCAAGAGGGTTCACCCGCATATACCGCATATTAACTTACTCACCCGAACATGGAACGGTTGCCCGAACATGAGTATAGTTAGACTTATACTAGTATGAATGATCACCCACATGTCGGATTGCTCAGCGGCATGTAATTAGCCTTACTTAAGCTTCATTCTAAAACACCCGAGGTGCTTTTAAACCACCTGCATCTGGCACTATTCACAAAAGTAAAGGGTTTACCTGAGCACCCATATGGCACTATTCACCAAAGGTGAAGGGTTTACCCGAACTCCCACATCTGGCTCTACTCACCAAAGGTGAAAGGTTTACCCGAACACTTGCATTTAGTAATGTTCAGCAAAGAGGATGTGTTAGCCCAATGCGACTAATACTTAGAAATAATTTGAAGTGTTGATTCAACTGTTTGAGGATCCATTCGCCTAAACTTGTCACTATAGCCCACATCTCAGTAGTGTTTAGTATAGGATTTTACTTAATTGATTAGCTATTTCAGCCATGGGTGATTCCTTCACAAGAAGGTGGCCCTAGTTGCTTGAACATAATTGTTCGTCCGCATGTGTCCATACTTGGAGTATTCCAAGAACCTTTTTCACCTATGTCTAACCAACTCGCGCGAATATGATTTCTCACCTATACCTGGATCTTTGTCCAAATCTAGTGATACTTAGCAAGAATTTCAATGCTTGTTTTATCTACACTAAGTAATGTATATTTGCTAAGGTTTCAAAGTATATCATTGTTACAAAAAAATAAATGTGTTTTATGATTTGCATGTTCTAAAGGGACCTTTGTGGTCTACTTATAACCTAAATCTGATTACTCTGCTTTGTGCATTGTATGGTCACTTGAGCCATGCGAGCATTTGATTGCTTTGCTTCACGTATTACACTAGACTCTTGCCTGGTGCACTTATTTAATTGCTTTGCTATATGCATTGCATAGTCACTCGTGTCTTGCAAGAAATTGATTGCCTTGCTTTGTGTATTTCATGATCACTGGAGTCTTATCTTGTGCAAGCATGTCATTAGTTTTTTACCTAGTGCAAGCATACGATTACCTTGCTTTATGCATGCATGGTCAATGGGGCTTTGTTTCGTGCAAGTATACACTAGAGACTTGTACTTTTATACAAGTAGGTTACCATAATGATGTTATTTTGTGGTCGACTTATTTTTTGCATATGCGAAGTTACTATTTTCACTATTATGGTGTGCCATTGGTTGATATGACTTCACTATTATCCTTGTTCAAAGATCTTATAAATCACTTGGCAACATTGAAAATTTAGTATGTATGTCTAAGTTAATCAAAGTGTGGCTGAGCTTTGGTTGGAATGGCATGAGGAATCTTCCTAGAAAAAGACTTGCATCCCTTTTAATATCATGTTATGAAATTATTTAAATAATGAAATATTCTATTACTTGACAATTCTATGTTATGTTCTCTTGTGTGAATGATTTATATGATTTCGTCGTAATAATATATGAAACTTTCAGTTTAAGAATTGTGATTATTGAAACCAACTGTTAGGAATTCTAGGAATGGGATCTTACACTTATAATAAGGTAACTCTTAGCATAACCCTTCTCAAGCACCTTAGGTTAATTTTCACCTTGATGGTTACCAATTATACATTTTAAAATCACACGTTGCCTTAAATATGTCTTGAATATGCACAAGCTTATTTACATAATATCAACGTTTTCACTTTATACGTTACCATGTCTTAGATTTATGTTTTACCAAATGTCGAAACCCCTACTCCATTCTCACATTAATTACTGCTAAGGCCATTGCCCCAGTCTCACGTTTACAACTACAGTGACCTGTAGGTCACCCGTAGTCAATATACTTGGTATCTTATATCTATGTATTTAGCTTGAATGTTATATGTGCATTCAAGACTTTACACTTTAAACTCATATGTACCTTGACTAATTTGTTGAAACTCAGCTTCTATTTGAGCGCTTAAGCTATAATCCCTTAAGGTATATCTAAAAATAAAATAACCTTTCAATTTGTAGGTTTGCTAATCAGTACAGGAATTAAGGCTTTTTGCGGCGATATTTCTCCTCGCAAAAAGTTCCTAATTCGTCGCAATATGTTATTTGCGATGAAAATGTCGTCGTTATAAATTCGCCGTGAATAACTGGTCACAAAAGGTTTATTGCGACGAACTTTGCGACGATTTTTTTGTGGGGTCTACCTGTTTTAAAAAAAGGCAAATGCGTGGAAAAAGCTTTTGTTGCGACGATATTTTTCGTCGCAAATGAATTTTTAATTTTCTTTTAATAGTATAAATATTATAATTAAATAATGCTTATTCTTTTTTGTGACGACATATCGCCGCAAATTTTTTGAGGTATGACTGGAACTACCGGTGACGGAACATATGATTCACCGTGATGCGTCCACGTTTTGTAAAATCAGCAAAAACCATTATTATGTATTTGGCGCTCTATTGTTGGAAAAGGAAACCAATAACAGTTATTGCAATTATTACACGGACATCGAGCTTTATTTTGAATATTCGTATAATTCTTATACCTTTCCATGAATGCTTTAAGACCAATTAGATATTCTTTAGAAAATTTATTTTCTAAAATAGTCCAACTCTTATCAATCGTCATAACTGTGTCTACAAACAAATATTAATTATCTTAACACATTTAGAACTAGGGAAATACAAACACAAATCATATTAACTCAGCAAATTTTATACTAAATAATTATGAATGGATTGATAGGCATCCGGTTTGTAGCAAGGTGGCCATCCTAACCCACTTTTTGAATGTTTTGTCTCATATATGAATGAGTACAATTGATTTATTATTTAAGAAAAATTCAGCAACATTTCTTCTTAGCTCTCCAAATATGTGTATTAACACATATTCGTGGGAGCAAAGGGAAAATGCTGCTGAATTTTTCTTAAATAATAAACCAGTTATACACATTTATATCTTAAATGAGACAAAACATTCAAAAAGCAGTCCCAATCTGGGGACTGTCCGGAATCAAATTCTATTAATTTAACTTCAGACGGGTGACCTACGGTATAAAACGAGGGAGAATTATGCACACATGTTAAAAAAACTAAGCATTTTATACAACTTCAATCCTAATCCACATCAAGATACCCAAATCACAGTCCAACCAAACCACATTCTAATGTCCCTATAACAATACATACACACCCAACAACAAATACATACATTCTCATGTTTTTTCATCTCAACTAACAACAAAATCACTAAATACATACATTCTCATATTTTTTCATCTCAATTTAACATACATACACACATACACATATACATACATACATTCACAAATACATACATTAATTAACACAAGAATTATCACAACAAATACATACATTCTCATATACATACATACACAAATACACACAAGTTTTTTCATCTCAACTAATTTAAAGATCCATTTTTTAATAACCCTATAAACTTCCTAACCCTAATTTCAAATAATAACCATAAATTAACACAAAAATTAGAAAAAAAGAGGTTATTACCGAAAATTAGAAGTGGTGGTGGTGGCTATGGTGGCAGGGAGCGGCGGCGGTGGTGGCTGTGGTGGAGCGGCGGCGGTGGTGGCTGTGGTGGAGCAGCGCGGTGGTGGAGGTTGTGGGTTTGAAGGGGGCGGCGGTAGCGGAGTGGTGACTGGTGAGGGTGTGTTCAATGACGGTGGAGCAGCGGCGGTGGTTGGCCTTCGGCTGTGGTGGAGTGGGGTGGGGTCGACTGTGGTGGAGTAGCCCGGTGATGGAGGTTGTGGGTTTGAAGGGGGCGGTGGCGTAGCGGGGTGGGGTCGACGACGGATGGCGGTGGTGGTGACTGGTTATGGCGACAGCGGCGGTGGTGGGGTTCGGCGGTAGAGCGGTTGTGGTGTGGTTGGGGTGTGGGTTTCAAAATGGGGAACCAGATCTGAGATTCCCGTCTTGTTTTATCTGGAACCTTTTTTACGGCGACGATTAAAAATTATCGCCGCAAAATTAATTAAATTTTTTAAAAACTTTTTTGCGACGACACTATAGCCCCAAAACCTACACAGAAAATAAAATAAACAAGTGGAAAATATAAAAAAAATATTTATTTTTTTGCGGCGATGTTTTCGTAGCAAATGAGTTAGAGGGAAATTTTCCTTCCTAAAAGAGATTTAGATAATAAAAAAATTTTATAACTATTATTTGCGACGATAGGCTTTCGTCGCAAAAATTATTTACTATTTAAAAATTCCAAAATAAATTATATTTCACTATTTACGACGAAAATGTCGCCGCAAAAAAGAATTTTGACTGGAAAAGTCAAAAAGTAAACTTTTTTTGTCATTTAGTGAGTTTTTTTGCGACGAAAAAGTGATCGCCGCAAATAACTTAGAAACAAAAAACCATTTTTCTTGTAGTGAATCTCTTATTATCTCAGGTTAAGTCTTAGCCACGTCTGGCCATGTTTAGCCACACATGATTAGCACATGTTTATCCTTTCTTTACTAGTGAAATATATAAGCAAACCTTAAGGTTAATAAAGTTATACCTCATGGCCACCAATCTTTAGCTAGGTAGTATTCTAGTAGACCAAAATAACAAGAAAATGGTTTAAAAGCTCCGGATCATATGGGTATTCAAACAACATGAGAAAGAAATTGAGAAATGAGCAATTTGAGTAGAAATTGAACTTTTTATTTATAGTAGGCAAGGTCGGTCTCAAGCACGACCGTGTGCTGCTTGTATTGGTTGTGCACTGCCTTTCTAACACAATCATGTACTGTTTGGCATGATCGTGCCTTCCAAGCATCCATTGATCTAGCTAGGTGATGATGAAATGTTATTAACATTGTGTGCTTCACCTGGCATGGTCATACTTTGTTTTAGGGGTCGTGTGTTGAATTTATTACATCAAGTTTGTAAAATTGTTGGTTTTCTTAATGACCTTGGTAAATACCTTCCACTTATTAACAAGAGATCCCATAAAATTGATTAACAATTCCTCAGCTATCACATCAGGTGTGTCTTCCAACACATAAATTTTTTTATCATGGAGTTTGTTTTTACAGTACTGCAATGGAACACGCATTCATATATCTCATTAGGCAATGCATGGCCGACATAACTAATGCTTTGTCATCAAAATTTATCCTCTTGATGTTGTCATCTTTGAACTTCACAAGAGCTTTAAGAATTAAAACTCTATGATCAATGGACAAAACTCTAGGAATGTATGGACCATTCTTGTCGAGTTTTGAAGGGGAAGATCATATACAATCAAGATGTGAATCATCTTACATTTACACGTGGCAACCTCAGTTTACCAATCTTGATGGTTTGTTGGTCGATATATTGTCAAAGTTTTTCATACTCTTGTATTTAATTGGAAAGATTTTGAATTTAGTTAAAATTCTTTAAATGAAGGTCAAGATGGATCAAAAAAGGAAAGTTAGGTCTAATACTACATGTTGGAACCATGTTGAAATAGTTAATGATAAATTTGATTTCGATTCACATTAGAAATTTGATACCAATTAATTAATAACAAATCTTTTGGTTCATTATAAAGAAGAAAAAAAATTCTTAATATCTCCGATTCAATAACATCAACCATGCATATGTAGTTTTATGTCATATTTATAGCTTAATCTAGCTAAGAGCTCTAAGCAGTGGTCAAAATTTCAATTGAAATATAAAAAAGTAGTGATGTTCCTTTCAATCCAGGGGCTTGTTCAAGATCCAAATCTCAAGCTTTTCAAAACTTGAAGACGAGTATTTTCTGACCTAAATAGGTATTATGTTGGAGCATTTACAAGTCTAGATTATAATTATTTATTTATGTAGTTATCCTTTTTAGTTTATTTTTTTATTTACTTATATAATTTATCTTTATCTTTAGCCTCTTAGGATATAATATAAACATTAGAATTTGATAAATATTTACAAAGTGTTTTTAAAGATTATTGAATATTTATTCTCTAAAACCTTTAAATTTAAAGCTTTTGAGTATCAATCAAGTTTAAATAAAAGTTTTAAGTTATTTGATTGCTTTCATGAAATTATGACCACACAATCTTGATTCTAAGAAGATTAGATGATAGTTTATGAATTTGATTGTATCTAATCATTTATCAAGTTTGTGTTTGACAAATATTGAAAAGGATGGTCAATCCTCCCCACACTTACCGCCAAATCCTTGGTGAGCCCATGGGTTACGGCTAGAGCCACCTGCTTCTCGAGTCTCCGTTCGTATTCATAAAGGGTGCACTTTTTGTCTTTTCAAAGTCAACGGTAATATATATTATTTCATTAAAGTTTTATTTTGTAAGATCAAAATTATATTGATAGCCGTGTCAAAAAAAAAAAAAAAAAATGCCAGCGTGGGGCTATGTAGAGGCCTTGTCTTTTAGAGGGGAGGTTTTAGGTTTAAACACAAACAATGGTGTAATTTGGTATAGTGTAGGAGTAGGATTCTTTTGCCGTTTAAAAAAATTATAAGGGTGTCAAAAACTTTAATAAAAATAAAAATTTTGAGTATCAATTTTTTTTTTAACAGCAAATGTGCAACACTGATTTGAAGAATATGTAAAATTAAATCCATTGCTGAGAAAACTTACCGGCTCAACTCTGAACATTTTATTCAGAGTGAGACTTGAAATCATGACTTTTTAATATTTACATTTCATAGATACGCCACCTTAACCAGGTGGACTAATTATGATCATTGGTAAAATTTTGAGTATTGAGTATTAACGAACTTAAAAAATAAATTCCGACTAAAAGCCCATCATAAAAAGTATTATTTGCAATGGACTAAAAATTAAGTATTATAATTTACATTTTTTTGTAAATGTTTTTAGTGCAATTTATATTTGTGGTGATCGAATATTTAGTATTGAGTATATTAGTGGTGCAAATTCTTAGTGTAATTTATATTTGTGGTGAAGGATACAAGGATTTCAAAGTTAAGTTAAATTTGGGTCTAAAGTCTTAAACATGTCCCATGAGGTAGAGACATTCATATCCAAAAATTTGAGAATACATGCATACTATTCTTCATCCTATTATTTCTATTAAATTAGGAGGACGTAGTACCACAACTAAGAATAAAATTAATTTACGTATAACACGTGTAAATTTGGAATGTTTACAAATTTCTAAGACAAAAAGTCTAACACCTCTGTGACAAAGCTAACTTGTTAGGTGTATTTTACAATTGACTAGTTGTTAAAGGAGAGCCAAATGTAGCTTTTTGCGAGCCGAACCTGATTAGTTCACGTTTGGACTTGAATCTCTTACAACACTAGTGTTAATTGTTAATGTTTGAAAACTGAGACATGTTGGCAGATCAATTATTAGACTATTTGCTTTTATTTGGTTTTTATCTTCTTTATTGCGTAGTTTGACCCGCCTGACTTTGATCGTACCAAAAAATTAATATTTGGTTATAGGCAACTAACTCCTAAAAGTTCCTGATCCATGAAAAAAATTTTGAATCCGTCATTATGATAAATATTATTATAATAAGTCTTGAGTTATATAATCACTCTAATAGCTAGGCTTAAAGTAGTGGGATGATAACTTTTGGTGGTGAGCAGTTCAAAGGAAAATAGAGTTCACACTAGATGTTCCAATAGCAAACGGTGAACGAAATATGTTGCTAAAAACAGAGTGGAAGATAACAAAGATGCATTAATGTTCATGTTATATCCTAGATGGGAATTATTAGAAGCTGAGAAAATAAACAAGATCAATAGACTACAAGATGACTTATATTTTGTTCGATTGAGATCCAATGGAAGGCTTTGAAAAATGTATTTAAGGCTTTGAAAAATGTATTTAACTCCATGCAAAAGAAATATGTATATGAAAGTAATATACTAATATATAAGTCTAACATAAAGTCGGTTTTGAGTATATTATAAAATGACAAACTGTACATCAATATTTATGGCTGTAATTGGTATAGTGCTTCTATTATACATACTTGTTGAGTGTTTTATAAGCTTGGTGATGATCAAAAGTCCAACACTCAAGACCGTTGACATTTGTCGGTCTCTAAAGTTTATCGAAAGAAAGATTGAAGACGAGTATTAATTGGGTTAGAGCATTCAAACTAGTTTTGTTATTCTTATCCTTATATTCATTAAAAACATTATTTTTTTACTATTTTTTAATTAAATAATATTTTTTTATATCTTTATTATTACCGTTTCTTTCGCCTTCACTCACAATCACTTTTGAAAATATTAAAAAGTTTATTAAAATTATACCGTGTTTTCCCAAATATGAGAAAACATGATACAATTCTCATAATTTTTTTCTCTATTTCAGTTACAACCACTCACAACTATCTCCATATTATAAAACATACACTAATATTAAAACGGAGCAGTTATTATGAATTCTCTTAGAGAACAACAATGACTTTTGCTAAAGTAATAGTCAACTAGTAGGATATGCCGCGCGTTGCGGCGGCATGTTTTTGAATGTCGATACGTAAATAAAAAGTATTTCGTAAAAAAATCGTTGTAACATTAAAAATACGAAAGCGAACCTTAAAAAATTGTTTAAGAAAAATCTAAAACCGTGTAAAACGGTCACATGCCCTGATTTAATATTTAAAAGCATATTTTGTTAAATATTATATATAATTCAATTTTTTCTTTGAAAGTTAAACTTGCAGAAAATTTAATGCTAAAAGTATGTGATGCGTAGACAGCCAATTATCATTATAAAAATAAATAGAAATAAAATTTAATGCTAAAAGTATGTGTTGCGTAGACAGCCAATTATCATTGTAAAAATAAATAAAAATAAACAGTGTAGTAGAAGGCTTGAACACGGGTAGAATTGAAAAGAAAAATCTTAGAAACCATTGGATCAATCTTAAACTATGGTTTTAATTTGCAGCATATAATAGTTAACTTATAAGAAAACGACAATATAAATATAAAAAAAAGATATTATAGCTACCGATCTAAGTTTTTAATATGTATATATAATATATAATATCAAAAAAAAAAAAGAAAAGCAAAAAAAACCCAATGTATATTTAATATATAATATCCAAAAAAAAAATAAAACAAAAACCACCGACATAAGGGATTAATAAGAATAGAATATCATTTTTCACATTTTTTTTACTTTTAATAATAGAAATAATTGTTTTAACGTAAATTTAACCAAAAAGTTGACAAGACGTACAACACATATCATTACTTAACAAAAAAGAAAAAAAATTAATTAGTGGGAGATATGACGTGCGTTAATGCTCTCGATTTTGAATAAGAAAACACATTGCGGGTATATTCAGAAATCACTAAAAAATTATGTCCTCGTTGCATAAATGAATGTAAATAGATACCGAAGCAAAGTTCAAACAAAGAGAAAAACATGCAAAACTCTCGCCAATGAAATTCAAGAATTTTACAAGTCAATTTAACATTGAGCAAAATTTATATACAAGCCCAGATAAAATAAAACACGCTATAATAAACGGTATATACGTAATTTAAGAAAATAAAACGTTGAAAACGAATTGTAAAAATAAAATAAGCTTATAAAAAGGGCGTACATATTGCTTGACTAATCTTTCGTTTTGGGTAGGGTCTAGGGAGGAGCCAGATCGTTATTCGATCTGATATACGCAGTCTTACGTACTTTACACTTTGTGTAAGAGCATATATTTGGATTAAGAATAACGTTTAAGAATTATTTTAAATAAGAATAACATTTAAGAGTTATTTTGATTAACATTTAAGAGTTATTTTGATTAAAAAAAGCTACTGGAAAGAAACAAAACAAACATAATATATAGGAAAAGTTTCCAATACAAAGTCGTGTTTTTTTTTATCAAAATTAGGTTGAGCGCAAAATTGTTAATGTTCACGCTTCTCAAGTTCCATCATTTTTTTTAAACATTTATAACTTTTACATACTACATTATTTTTTTTTAAAAATTACACCATAAAAACAAGTATTTTTTTATCTTTAAAACGCCTATAGTGTTAATATAAAAAACAAAGTTTTTTTTTCACGTTTTTATTTCATTGTGTAATTTCTTCATGTCATAGTGTAATATTTTCAGGTCATTGTGTAATCTTCTGAATTGATAAGGATTACACAATTATCTAATGAGGAGTACACAATGAACTTGAAACATAAAAAATTACATTTATCATTATTGTGTTATTCGAAAATCATCATTTTAAAAAACAATGCATAACACAATGATCAAGATTAGACACAATGGGTAACACAATAACTAGTATTAGACTCAATAATTAGCAATAGAAGCAATGAGCTGCTTGATGAGGATTAAACATTGTGTTATTTAAACATCATTATTTTAAATGACATAATGCATAATACAATAATCAACATTAGACACAAAGTGTAACATAATTACCAACACTAGACTCGATAATTAGCACTAGACATAATGAGTTGCTTGATGAGGATTACATAATGACATGATCAGGATTACACAATGAACCGGAAAAAACATAAAAATTTACATTTCTTATTATTGTGTTATTTAAAAATCACCATTTTTAAAGAAACACAATGCATAACACAATGGTCAATATTAGGCACAATAGGTAGCATAATGACTAGCACTAGACTCGATGATTAGCAATAGATACAATAAACTACTTGATAAGAATTACACAATAACCTGATCAAGATTACACTATGAATTAGAAAATGTAAAAAAGTTACATTTTCAACATTGTGTTATTTAAAAATATCATTTTGAAAAACATAATGCATAACATAATAGTCACCATTAGACATGATAGGTAACACAATAACCAACACTAGACTCGATAATTAGCAATAGACACAATGAGCTGCTTGACGAGGATTACATAATAACATGATTATGAATACATAATTAACAAGAAAAACATAAAAGAAGTTACATTTTTAACATTGTGTTATTTGAAAATCATCATTTAAAAAAACAATGTATAACATAATAGTTAACATTACACACAATGGGTAATATAATAACTAGCACTAGACTTGATGTTTAACAATAGAAACAATGAGCTGGTTGATGATAATTACATAATGACCTGATTAGGATTACATAATGAATTGAAAAACGTAAAAAATACATTTTCAGCATTATGCTATTTGAAAATCATCATTTAAAAACAAAACACAAAATAAAATGGTTTACATTAGTCAAAATGATTCGATAAATATCACAATGACCTGATATTACATAATTACCTGATATTACACAATAAGCTGACGGATATTACACAATAAGCTGAAATCTCGTAAAAAATACTTCATTTTTTATGTATCAAAATTATAGACGTTATAAAGATTAAAAAACGCTTGTTTTTATGATGTAATTTTTTTAAAAAATAATATTACATGTCAAAGTTATGAGCGTTTAAAAAAAGGGTGAAACTTAAAAATGTGGTTAAGTATAAAATAACATTAGTCTATCATTAAGTCTAAAACTCTTGAATATAAAATCTGGTGGATAATAATCCTACTTACACTTTTTAATTTTTTCTCATTTTGTACAATAAACTCACTCTCATATATAAGGTATGATTATAGTAAAAATATATGTAATCTAAAAACATGAAAAAAAACTAACATAATAAATAAGGTATGAGTGACTTGGGTCCTCTCAACAATTTTGAGGGACTATTGCCTCTCGCAACGAGAGGGGATGCCTTATTCTTAAACACAGTATGCTTGCAACATTTTGCATTGTGAAAAGTTGCTACAAGCCAACTTCAATTCAACTCTTGTTGACCCTAATGCTATAGCCAATTTTATATGCGCTAAGTTGAAGAACCCACCTTATATCAAAGACTTGCTAGTGCTTTACGGTAAGTAATGTTCACTCGACCATACATTTCATTTATAATTCATCAAGTTTGTCTATTAATGCATGATTCTCAAGAACCACATATTAGTGCGCTCAATGATCATATTATATGTTACATTAATGACACGTAGATCATGGGTTACAACTATATATGTCCTCCACTTTTCGTCTCATGGCGTATTCAAATACTTATTAATGAGATTGTCCACACATAGGCCGATTGTTCGAGACTCAGGTCATACATCTCACGAGTCTATGGCAAGAAACAAACCAGTGACTCGTATTATTTAACTAGATTAAATGATCAATCCTTGGGTGATCGAGGGGGCCACTCAAGGTCTAAGTAGACAGGGCAGACTCAATGTTTGGGTGCTGGTCGCCCGCACCTTATGATTTTTTTTTTCTAATGCTATATATACGATCAATTCTCGACCGACGCCCCCATTAAATGTTGACAACGACCCCCCATAAAAATTTGAGCCGACCCCAAAGAAATGTTGCTACCAACTCTAAAAAATTGTAAGACCAACACAGTAATTTTAAAACCGATCTCCATATAATAATTAACAAATATAAATCAATTAGATTCGATGATAAGTCCGTTATATAACTATTTGGATAATAGTTTAAGTTAAACAATAATTATTAAGTCCTTACTCATTTAATTTTTAACTTGGCAAATCTATTTAACAAAACCCAATTTACCAGTTAATAAATTATTCAACATTTTATGATGAGTGTTACATAAGGCTGGTAGAGAAGTCGAACCAAACATGAGCTTATCTAAACTCATGTCGTGCTTGAATTCTGCTCATGTAGAACTTTGATTCTAAAGCTTGAGCTCGACTAATATAGCAAAGCTTTTTTAGTTTGAATTGTTTCAAGTTCGAGCTCGACCTATGCTTTCTTGTTTATTGATTAACATTTTTATCATACAAATTATAATATTAAGGCAAATTAAATTTTAATAATTCAAACTATTACCTATTGACCGATAATAATAATACTATTAATTTGGTCAACAACACTCCCAATTTTCACTTTTTTTACTAAGAATAGTCCTAATAACATAATATTCAAATTTTTTTTTGATTTATATTTATTTTAGGCTCAATTTAACATGTATGTAATTGGAATTGTTATTGGTAATAAAAGTAAAAGTTGGGATTGTTACTGGCCAAATTAATAGTATGGATTATTATCGTCCAATAGGTAATAGTTTTGATTATTAAAATTCAATTTCCTAAATTAATTATTTATATAAGTTATTTTAATATGTTAAATAAAACTTATATAAATAAAAAGCTTGTTTAGACCCTCGAGCGGACTTAATACGTGAAGCTAGCTCCAGCTCGAGCTCATTTATTAAACGAGCCTTAATATGAGCTTGAGTTGTTTAAGATCAGCTCGATCTTAGCTTTTTATGAACCAATCTTGAGTAGCTCACGAGCTGGCTTAACTCATTTACAACCCTAGCGTAGTTGTTAATATTACTTTAAAAACCGATACATGCTGGTAGATCAATTTTCAGATTATTTGTTTTAATTTAGTTTTTTTATCTTCTTATTGCATGACCAGACGTGATCTGTACCATACCAAAAAATTAATATGAGATGATAAACAACTAATCATTAATAATTACCGACCCCATAAAAAAGATTCAGAATTCGCCAGTGTTAGTAGATAATTCGTGAAAATATGGTCACCTAACAAGAAAAAATTAAGTTATTTAAAACAAGTAAAATTATCTTATAAAATAGTAAAATATAATCACTACTTATTGCAGTTTGTCCATGGGGGAGGAACAGATTAAAGACAGTGGAAGCCGGGGTAGCTCCGGTATTGGTCAATACGCTTCTTGACTGCAACGAAAAGAGGGTCACAGAACAGGTGTTATTGCTGTTACACCAGCTTGTTTGTGTGCGGATGGGCGTGCGGAACTTCTGAAACATGGTGCTGGTTGTTGAAAGTTAATCCTAATTGTGGTCATATGTGAAAGTTTAGGAGGGAGAATCATCAAGAGTCTAAAGATAGGTTTGTTTTATTTAGTAAGTTTCAATTAGCTTTATTTTAGGTAATAATGTTTATGTTTTTGGCTGTGAATGGCTGTCATTCCAGCTGTGTTTGAGTGGAGTTTTCATTAGTAATTAAGGTTAGGATTAGTATAGAATAGGGTCAATGTCTAAGAGTTTTTTGTGACATCCGGTAATTTTCCGTTACCAAACTCCGTTTGTTCTGTTAAGTCTTGCATACACGTGTGGGAGCACACACTAGTTGTCGTTGAACGTTGGTGACTTAACAATAATCAGTAATGTTAAATTGATGATAATTAAGTTAACAATGTGATTATTAAGTTATGCTTATGTGATTTGAATGTTAACTGTAATTTTATCACGTAACGTGAAAACGTGCATATTTATTTCGTGTGTTTTGTCATAAATGGGAATTATCATGATTGTTATTTGTGATTAATAATAATTGTGTTTAGTAGTTAAAAACTATTTAAAAACTATTCAAAAAGCTTAATTTTTATAAAATACAAATTATAAGGGTTAAAAGGGTAATTATGGATTATTTAATAAAATAAAAATCAAAACCAACCCTAAGCACCCTCTTCGGCCGCGACTTCACCTTCAAACACACACACCCTTCGATCATCGACCAAGAACAAGCAAATACCACGATTTGGGTTCGGATTCAAGCATACATCAAGTTAGAAGCATCAAAGTTCCATTCTTTCTTTCTTCAATTTAGGGTAATTTCGTGTTCTTTGGATGTTTGTAGTTAGCCGAGGTTTTGGGGATCGAAATCTTCAATTGATGGTCGAATGATGCCTAATGGTTGATGTTAATGTGTTTTGTTAGATAGATTACATGTTAATTAACGTCAAGTATGCAATAAAGGTTGGATTTTTACAAGTTTTATGGATTTACATTAAGGCCGAAACCCTAGTTCGATATTGCAATTGAAAGTCGATTTTTGGTTGTTTGTTGATGTTATTATGTTAGTTAGGTTAGATTGATGCTAGTTAACGTCGATTATGCAAGAAAGCTATGATTTTGGTACATTGTTCATAGGTTACTAATAATAGTAACTTTATTTTGCATGAATTGATGATTGGTTGATGTATGAATGTTATGAATGTGTTTGTAATGATGTTTAGATGCTAGATGGTTGATATGAATGTTAGGAATTCAAGAATGCATGTTGTAGTTCATACCTTACTAAAGATAGTAACTTTTGGGTATGAAAGTTGATGAATCATATAATTAGGTGTTGTTGATCATGTTTAGATGTTGTCATAGTCTTGAATTGGTATATAATTGATGAATTCATGAATGTAGTGTGAGTTTGATGAATTTGGGATGAACTTTCCCAAAAGGGAAACTTTAATTGTGCAAATCTTTGAATTGGATGATTTGAGCATGTTTGGGATATTAGGATCATGCTAGTGTATTCATGGAATTTCTAAGGTAACTAAATGTGTTGTTTGTGTTCGTATGAATGTTTAGTTGGATATTATCTGATTTGGCCTGTTTGTGGAATTCATGGTAAATGGGTCATATGGGTATGTTAGGACTATTGTTGGGTTTAGTGTTGATCATGTATGATATGCTGTTGCTAGTATTAACGAGTTATCACCTATAACGTCGCCAACGGGTCAAACGGGTCAACTGGGTCAAATGTGTCTTGTCTTTCTTAAACCTTGAGTCTCTTGGTTTGTAGAACACTTAGGGTTTCATGTTGATTCTGTGTACTACGTATGTACTCTTGTGTTCTAGGTGACCTTTGAAGGTTGTCTTTCCCTCTTTCTTTCAAGTTAAGCTCTAAGTTAATTCTTGCGCGTATCAGGTGAGTTCTTGCCCCACTCATTTTACATCATCTCTTTTGGGGGAGATAGCATACTGTTGATCACAAACGCTTTTATTTATGAGTGTGTTAATATTGATATAGTGTTGATTACCATGGAAAGTCCTCACACTTTCGGATTGTTAATATTGAATAGCGGGGAAATCTTGGGTAGTACTACTGGGTCTGACGAGCCCCACCTGTGCGACTCGAGGTCAAACGGGTGCAATTTTGTCCTAACACATATTCGTCACGACCTGGTAAGTCGTGACGAGAGGCAACAAACGTAACACAGTCAGCTTCGATCGCGAAATCACTATGATTAATATTTTTATGTTAATAGACTAGCTATCTATTGCAATACACTACTTATGCTCTGGAAATTGTTGATTGGTTTATATTTTAACGCAAACTCTTGAACTCACCAGCCATGTGTTGACTTGTTTAGTATGCTATTCTCAGGTTAAGGTTGCCAGTTGCCTAGGAGCACGCACCACCAGCATCGTTGAGTTGTCTACATTGTTTGTTTACACATTTGGGTTTATTTTTCCTATAAACATTTGTGTTTTGGGGCGCGTATGTTTTGCGCATTCTCTTTACATATTACTTTTTTTGGGTTTTTCTGTTTTAAAAAACGCTTCCGCAGTATTTTAAACGTTAACTCTGGTTTTGTTTATTTATCATAGAGAGTCGTTCTTGGTAACTACATGACTGAGATCCTGGTATGTCACGCGCCTCGCGGTAAAACCCCGCTCGCGGATTTTGAGGGTGTGACAGATTGGTATCAGAGCCATTGGTTATAGGGAACTAGGTTGCATACACACACTAGACTATAACCGCACAGTTGTTAGTTACTTATCGTTTACTCTCCTTACTGTATACTCATTGGCATACGCAACACGTACTTCGCAGCATGGCATCGTCGTCCAGGAATTTAGGCAAGAGACCTGCACGATCTGAGTCACCTCCTACTTCTCCCGTACCGATAGGGGATTTAACTGGCCACGACATCCTTATCCTCCTAGCGAGATAGACTGGGATCAGCCTTTCATACCTCCTGAGCTCGATCCTCCGCGTAACTGGGATTTCTACCCCACTTACATAACCGTATGGCTTATAGAGAACGCGTACCACCAGTAGCACCTACACGACCTAGGACTAGGTCATCAACCGCCTCTACTTTGCCTACACTTCCTACCTTGAGCATCCCTCTGGAGCAGGCATTTGCAGCCCTAGTAGCCACACTGGACACAGAGCGACAGCGGATTAGAGGACTCACTGATGAGAACTCTGCATTACGATCTGAGATGCGTCAGCTGCGTTCCAGGTAGATACGCTTCAGGAGCGACTTTCGATGGCCATTGGTGGACATCATACTCTGGCAGGCAACGTGGTAGCACTTAGTGAGCGCATGGACGCACAGGATCACCATATATGGAGATCGATAATAGGTTTGCTGAGTTAGAGGCACAGCTAGCAGCACTTCAGATTGCTGAAGCTCCTGCACCTTTGGTGGACCCTGATGAGGAAGACCCAGAAGAAGAACCCGAGGAAGCCCCCGAAGAAGAACCAGTAGAGATGGATGAGGACAGTGACGGATCTGACGTACTGGACTGATCCTACCTTTTAAATGACTTAGACTATGTAGTGTTTCTTTTCTTTGAAACCTATGTGGGAAGGGTTGTTTCCCACCCAACTGACAAACTTAAATTTTGACATTGATGGAATATTTTGTGACTCAATTGCAATTATTTATCTTTGATTATTATTTCTGTTATAATGTTGTGGTTGTGGTGAATGCATTATTTCTTATTGTTTACTGTACCTTGATGAGATTAATGTGTGGATGTTACTCATTATTGTAATTGTGAATTTTAAAGTGAAATATGGACGCACGTGGAAGAGGACGTGGGCGTGGTCGTGGACGTGGCGCCGGAGGCCGTGGAGCCGGAGCCATAAACATGACGCCTGCGGAATTGGCGGCATTATTAATGAACATGTTCAGGCGGCAGTGGCTGCTGCCCAACCGGGACAACCAGCAGGTAAATGATAACAAGAGGTTAAACTGATTATCCTAGTTATTTGTCTAGGATATCTGACTAATGTTTGGGTTGTCAAAACAGGACCACCACCATGTACCTACAAGTCCTTCATGGACTGTAACCCCATACCTACAGCGGGACGGAAGGAGCTGTAGGGCTTGTAAGGTGGTTTGAGAAGACAGAGTCTGTCTTTGCGAAATGCAACTGCCCGCCTGCTGATCAGGTGAAGTATGCCACCGGGACATTGGAAGGCGCACACTTTCCTGGTGGAATGCCCAGGTACAAATGCTGGGTCAAGCCATGGCCAATGAACTACCTTGGGATGAATTCAAAGAAATCATGACTGAAGAATATACTGCCCCCGGAATGAAGTGCAGAAACTGGAGATTGAGTTCTGGCAACTCAAAATGCAAGGCTCAGAATTGAAGCCTACACGACTCGTACTCATGAGTTAGCCACTTTATGCCAGGGATGGTGAATGAAATGCACAAGAGGTGGAGCATTATATACGGGGATTGGTGCCTGAAATTCAAAGTATGGTAACTGCTTCTAACCCCACTACCATACAACAAGCTATCCGAACAGCCCACAGGCTGACTGACCAGGCAGTTGAGCAAGGTCGGTTACCTAAACGGGGTGCGGTGGCAAGCGTGCCCGACCAGAAACGCAAGTGGGATGGTTCAAGCAACAAGGGATCGTCATCCAGTAGCCAATCTCAACCTCAACAACAGCAGCAAAGTCAGCAACAGCAACGGAAGTTTGATAACAACCGAAGCTTCAACCAGGCGCACTCAAATCAAGGACCCGGGGTATGGTGGAAGACTGCCGAAGTGCAACCGGTGTAACTACCACCATGTGGGTCGATGTGATAACTTCAAGTGTCAACGTTGTGGGAAGATTGGTCATGCAGCCAAAGACTGTCGGGGTGAACTGATGAAAAGCCACAACAATCACAAGAAACTCCGAAAGGTTGTTTTGAATGCGGAAAGAAGGCCATTACAAACGCAACTGTCCCCAGCTTAAGAGGAATGGTAATGGTAACAACAACAATGGGAACAACAACAATAAAACAATGGCAACAACAATAACAACAACAATGGTAATGGCAACAACAATGGAGGCAATAACAACAATGGAGCCAAAGGAAGAGCCTTCGTCATTGGCTCAGGTGAGGCTCTAAACGATCCTACAACAGTAACTGGTAAATTTTCGGTTAATGGTTTTTTGCTACTGTATTATTCGATACCGGAGCCGATAGAAGTTTCGTGTCCACTAGGTTCTGTAGTCTTTTAAGTGATATGCCCTCAGCCTTAGAATCTAAATACACCGTAGAGTTAGCTGACGGTACACAGATTCACGTAACGCATATTCTTAGAGACTGCAAGATAGAGCTTGCTGGTCATACATTCACCATAGATCTCATGCCTGTTACACTAGGAAGTTTGATGTGGTAGTAGGCATGGATTGGCTTTCCGATAAACAAGCGAAGTCATATGCCACGAGAAGATCATACGGATTCCCCTTGGTGAAGAAGTCCTTACGGTCAGAGGTGATAGGAGTGGTGCGGTGATAGGCATCATCTCGTTATGAAAGCACAGAAGTTGTTACGAAAGGGTCGACTGGCCATATTAGCACTCGTCACAGATAAACAGACTGAGGAAAAGAAGATAGAGGATATCCCCGTAGTTCGTGAGTTTCCTGAGGTGTTTCCGGAAGACCTTCCTGGATTACCGCCTCATCGTCAAGTTGAATTCCAGATTGAGTTGACTCCAGGAGCCGCTCCAATTGCGAGAGCACCATACCGGTTAGCTCCGAACGAACTGCAGGAATTATCCGCCCAACTACAAGAGTTGTTGGATAAAGGTTCATCCGACCGAGTTCGTCGCCCTGGGGAGCGCCAGTTCTATTTGTGAAGAAGAAGGATGGTACATTTCGAATGTGCATTGACTATAGGGAACTGAACAAGGTTACTATCAAGAATAGATATCCCTTACCTCGTATCGATGATTTGTTTGATCAACTGCAAGGATCAAGCTATTACTCTAAGATTGATCTGAGGTCTGGGTATCATCAGCTGAGAGTTCGAGAAGAGGACATCTCGAAGACTGCTTTCCGTACACGATATGGTCACTATGAATTTTTGGTCATGCCATTTGGGTTGACGAATGCACCAGCAGTATTCATGGACCTCATGAATCGCGTGTGCAAACCCTATCTTGATCAGTTTGTTATCGTCTTTATTGATGACATACTGATATACTCAAGGACCGAGGAAGAACATGAGACACTTACGTTTAATCTTGGAATTACTTAGAAAGGAACAACTGTACGCAAAGTTTTCTAAGTGTGATTTCTGGATACGTGAGGTACAATTCTTGGGTCATATTGTCAACGAGAAGGGAATACATGTTGATCCTGCTAAGATTGAAGCGATAAAGAATTGGTCTGTTCCTAAGACACCGAGTGAGATACGACAATTCCTTGGATTAGCGGGATATTATCGACGATTCATTGAAGGATTCTCTAAGATTGCACAACCTCTCACAGCTTTGACTCACAAGGAACACGACACAAATGGGGTGAGAGTCAGGAATCTGCTTTTCAGTTGCTGAAACATAAATTGTGTAGCGCACCAATATTAGCGTTACCGGATGGTAGTGATGACTTCGTAGTCTACTGCGACGTCTATTCAAGGACTTGGATGCGTCCTGATGCAGCGGGATAAAGTGATAGCTTACGCCTCTAGACAATTGAAGATTCATGAGAGAACTATACCACCCATGACTTGGAACTGGGTGCGGTAGTTTTTGCCTTAAAGATCTGGAGACATTACTTGTACGGTACCAAATGCACCATCTACACCGATCACAAGAGTCTTCAGCACATCTTTGAGCAAAAGGAGTTGAACATGAGGCAAAGACGCTGGTGGAATTGTTAAACGACTATGATTGTGCTATTAAGTACCACCCGGGGAAAGCAAATGTAGTTGCTGATGCGTGAGTAGAAAGAGACTGCTAAACCTCGACGTGTGCGAGCTCTGCAACTAACGATTAGTACGCAATTACCTGAACAAATCCGTGAGGCTCAAACTGAAGCTCTGAAACAGAAAACATGAGTTTGAATCGTTAAGGGTATGGAAAAACAATTGGAAGTAAAGCGGATGGAATTCGTTACTTCATGGATAGCTATGGGTACCTCTACACGGAAATCTGAGAGACTTGGTGATGAGTGAGGCTCACAAGTCCAAGTATTCTATACATCCTGGATCTGACAAGATGTACCACGATTTGAAGGCGCACTATTGGTGGCCTAACATGAAAGCAGATGTAGCTACTTATGTGAGTAAGTGTCTGACCTGCTCGAAGGTAAAGTGGAGTATCAGAAACCATCTGGTCTACTACAACAACCCGAGATCCCTATGTGGAAGTGGGATCAAATATCAATGGATTTTATTACTAAGTTACCTCGTACTTCTACGGTTGTGATACAATATGGGTTATCGTGGATCGATTGACAAAATCTGCTCATTTCCTAGCGATAAAGGAAACAGATAAGATGGAGAAGTTAACCCGACTTTATCTGAAGGAGATCGTTTCGAGGCATGGAGTACCGATCTCAATTATTTCTGATCGCGATTCTCGTTTCACATCACACTTCTGGCAGTCGTTGCAGAAAGCTTTAGGTACGCGATTGGATATGAGTACTGCTTATCATCCACAGACTGATGGTCAAAGCGAGCGTACTATACAGACTTTGGAGGACATGTTACGTGCTTGTGTGATTGACTTCGGGAATAACTGGGAAGTTCACCTACCATTGGTGGAATTTTCTTACAAAACAGTTATCACACTAGTATAAAGGCAGCACCTTTTGAAGCTTTATATGGGAGAAAGTGTAGATCACCAGTTTGCTGGGCTGAAATTGGTGATAGTCAATTAACGGGTCCCGAGTTAGTACACGAGACAACTGAGAAGATTGTTCAGATAAGAAACCGCATGGCCGCAGCGCGAGACAGACAGAAAAGCTATGCTGACAAACGACGAAAACCTTTGGAATTTCAGACAGGTGACAAAGTTTTATTAAAGTCTCACACGTGGAAAGGCGTAGTTCGGTTTGGTAAGCGAGGAAAGCTAAATCCGAGATACGTTGGACCATTTGAGATAGTGGAAAGAATTGGTCCAGTGGCTTATCGACTAGCCTTACCTGATTCATTGAGTGGAATCCATGATGTATTCCATGTTTCAAATCTAAAGAAATGTTTAACGGATGAAACGATGGTCGTACCACTGGAAGAAGTTCAAGTAGATGAACAATTACGTTTCATTGAGGAACCTGTCGAAGTGATGGATCGTGAGGTGAAAACGCTTAAGCAAAGCAAGATACCCATCGTCAAAGTTCGTTGGAACTCGAGACGTGGACCAGAATTCACGTGGGAACGTGAAGACCAAATGAAGCTTAAGTATCCTCAGCTATTCGAAAGGACGATGCCAGCCGGCGAAGGTATTGATTAAATTTCGGGACGAAATTTCTTTCAACATGGGGATGATGTGACAACTCATCCAAAACTCACACGATTTCGATTTCCTTGTGCCAATGCAGTAGACCAGTGATGGAACACTCACCATGTAACGCAATTTTCGGGACGAAAATTCTTTCAACATGGGGATAATGTGACATCCGGTAATTTTCCGTTACCAAACTCCGTTTGTTCCGTTAAGTCTTGCATACACGTGTCGGGAGCACACACTAGTTGTCGTTGAACGTTGGTGACTTAA